>JAOBAT010070124.1:0-22120 GCA_026413305.1 Hydrozoanthus tunicans | reverse complement strand
ATTTATAAAGCAGCTGTGTTGGTTTGCAAGATTAAACATCTGACCTAAATTGGGAACCATTTGATACCCTTTTATTTACATGTCAAAAGGATCTTGGTCTAGCACAACATAATGCCTGGGTTTCTCCAAAATCCCTTGAATCATTCTGACCGCTCACCTATTTGTAAACCAGCTCTGTTGGTTTGCAAGATTGAACATCTGACCTAAATTGAAGGGTCTAGTGCAAAAATGACGTAAGTGACTTTTGATGAAGTTGTCAACTCTCCTTACATTTCTATTATCTCTTCATAACTCTTGGGAGAATTTAGCATTTTATGTAAAGTCTTATTGGTTTTGCTTTAGACCCTTCAATTGAAGGGCCTAGTGCAAGAATGATGAAAGTGACTTTAAATGAAACATTTAGTTCCCCAATGGTTATAAAGAGATAACAGTTATAATCAGGGTTCGTACAGGCCCTGGAAATCCTGGAAAACTCTGGATAATTTTTGAAGCCCTGGAAATCCCCTGGAAACCCCTGGAAAAGCCCTGGAAATTTTTCATTTAGCCCTGGAAAATTTCATAGAATCTTCTCGAAAAAAATAGATTTCCCGAATGATGCATTGTTTTTTGTTTCAAGTAACAACTAAGACTTAAAACTTAATTTTTGCATGTCATTGTTACATTAAGTCCAATAAATACAAATTTTCATGACATTAATTACTAAAATGTTGTTTAAACAGGTGATTTTGAACTTTCATATTTTAATTCTGGGCTTAAAAAGTCTGGAAAAGCCCTGGAAAGAATAAAAATATAGCCCTGAAAAACCCTGGATTTTTTAAGTTCTGAAGGTGTACAAACCCAGTATGATGTAGGAAGAGTCAACAACTTCATCAAAAGTTACTTTTACTTTTTAGTTACCGTTTATTTTGCACTTGTCACATCAAATTTATTTGTGATTTGTTCCATTTACAGTAGTGGCGATGATGATATTAATGATGTCACCTCAATGGCTGGAGTTAACCTGATGGTATGGTCATGTTCACTGTGTTCATGTTTGTAACAGTCATTTTTATAAAGCTGTTTTAATGATTCCATCTCAAACCTTTCAAACTGCCTTCCTGTAGGAAGAGAGTCAGAGAATATTGGCGATCAACTCAGAGTTGTTGAGTTCCCAGATGCGGAGCTGCAAAGATGAATGCTTCCTCAATTCAGATCCACTACAGAAGAAATTAGATTCAATAGGTGTGTAAACTTGCTCCAGTAAGGTTATATCCTGTTGAAAAATTTTGTACAAGTTAGTTTTAGTAGAACCCAGTTGCCAGCCACAAAAAAGACAGATTGAAGTGTATTATTGAAGCTGTGAATTCTCAAATCAAGTTAAGTTATACTCAGTAACTGAAATGAAGTGGTTTGCCAAGTCTTTTAGTATTGCAACATAGTATTCAGAATTCAATTTGTCTTTATTTGTTAGGAGTTAAGCTAGCTTTTCACTTTGCCTCACTTCTGGGTAAGGTATAAATGCCTAAAATTGTCTTTCATCAGATTTTGTAAAATTTCAACTTTTTCCCCTTCTTCTACAGACATTAAAATGAGAAAACTACTCTCTAACAAGAGAGGTAAAACAAGAAAGGAAGTTTTGAACCAAATAAAATTCATAAACAAATCTAGTTAAAGAATTAATTGCATTGGAAAAAAGAGGTAAACAAATCTTGAAGTGTTTCAACTAATGTGATGAAAGTTAGGAATTGGTCTATTGATAGAAGAAGAGTTTCAAATAAAGCAATTTGTTTTTTTAAAAGAAGGTCAGAGTCAAGTCAAACAGAATTTGGTTGGTAAGAAACATCCCCCAGTAAAGCTTTGAAATTAATCTAAGATCATAGAGGGTATAGTATCATCTAAAAAGATAATTTCATATAATAGTTTATAAAAAAATTCTTGACCAGCCAAGTTTAGCATCTGAAGAAAAATATTGATAGAAGTACATCAAGAAATATATAAATTTAACATAATTTATGTATCATAATTTTGTGTTTTCTTCTTTGCAGTTAAGAAACATGGTTTAGATTCCCTTTCACAAGATGTAGTTGGTATCATCTCACATGCAACACAAGAGAGATTACGCAACCTACTAGAAAAATTATCCACAATAAGTTTACACAGAGTTGAAATTTACAAGGTTTGTTACTTAATCAAAACTTGCCTTGTGCGATCTTTTCTTTTTAATTTAATAAATGTTTATTATCTAATGCTAAGAGAGCCATGTGCTGTCCATCCCATGTGTAAGAAACTATTTAAATAAAAAGGGGATGTCCGGATGGCCGAGTGATTAGTGCTCAATCCTTCCACCTAGAGCTGTGGACCCGGGATCGAATCCTGGGTTCTGCAAATGCTGGGAATCGTCTATTTCAATCTGACTCCCAAGGGTTTTTCTCTTAATACTCTGTTTTTCCTCTCTCACCAAATCAACACCCAGCTAACTGTATCTGGCTGTAAAGCTACGCTGCAAGGTTGTACACGGGCTGTATAGTGGCAGTGATTGTGTACGTGTCCCTTGTCTCTGTTTGATGAGTGCGCCTTTACATGCTTTCGGCCCAACCTCGTTGAGCTGCGTCCTTCGCAATGAGTCCGCAACTACAAGTAAGGGGGATTAGTTCGCTAGATAGCTATATAGTGTGCCCCATTGCACATATAAAGTATGTGATTAATTGCTCATGGTATTTTTAAGTGGTGACTTGTTACTTTATCAAATTAGATTGCTGTTGAACTTAAACTGCTTTTTCCACTGAAAAAAGACCTGTGCACTCTTTAGAAACTGTCCAACAGTAGTTACAACATCGCTACCTCTTGCTCCTGTACATTTCTGTACTCGAACTGGATTAATCCTACAACCTGTATTTACTAGAATACTCTCCTTCAGTAACCGTTACTCCAATCGAATCACCCTCTCTTGGAATGCTTTATTTTGATTTCCATTTTTCAGATGATAATTGTAACACGTGGTGCAGCATTTGTAGCTCTTGTCATAAGCATCGTCTTGCTCTTCAGTTCATTGTTGTTTTAGTCTTGCTTATGGGAAATTGTGGGAGGGTTTTCGATATTTAGTATTATTTTAACATTTTCTAATTTTTTTACTACTACTCTGTAGATCATTTTTTCTAGTTTTTTTGTGTTTGTATGGTCTACACTGTCGGAGTCTATGGCCTGTTGTAGTCTGCCTCACTGTATAACTTAGTTTTGTGTTATTTCATTTGTATACAGAAAAGGCAAAACAAATAAACAATTGAATAAGTGTTTTTGTACAGTCAAAACACGTCAACTGTAACACTATCTTTTTGTCTTGTCATTCACATTTCTTGTTATATTTGTAGGATGACCCCGCTTATGATGTTGGACTCGACCTCAAATCTCAACTGAGAGTTTTTGAACAGATCGATGAAGTAGAGAGAAAGAAACGAGAAGCGAGGGAGCGAGAAGTGTTAATGAGGGCAGCTAAGGTATGGAACCTTAACAGACTAGAAGAACCAGAAATGTTTCTTGTTAAATCTCTACAGTACAGATTCAGTACTTTACCAAGCAAAGCTGTTGTAGAGGAAGTAGACTTAAATCATAGTGTACTTCCTATTGAATTATTACTTTGTGGTCATTTTTTTAGATTGTTTTTAAGTTGGTTATCTGTTCAATGACTGAACTCTAAAGCTTTTGATAGACAGAACAAACACACCAGAAGGTAGAAAATTTGGCTGGAACATGTCTGAAATAGAGCCATCATCTGAGTTCACTCTTACATGAACGGTCTAACCTTTGCCCGTTTTTGCAATCGGGAAGTACGAAAGAAGTATTTCATTCTATTTTACTAGTGTAAGAAATCTTTTTCTTTCTTCAATTTAGAGTCGGTCAAGGCAAGAAGATCCTGAACAAGCAAGGTTGAAAGAGAAAGCTAAACAGGTTTGTTGTGTTTTCTTTGTTGTAAGAAGCTCTTGAAATAAGATTTACGTTTGTTAAATATTTTGAATGGAGACTTTCTGTTCTTAAAAAAAAGGATTCGTCAGTGATGAGATGTGGGTTTGGCTGAACGGTTTAAACGTTAACTGAAAGTAAAAGAGCAAAGACACGATTTTAGTTTTCGGTTTTTCCAAGAGATCGTCGTCCAAAACATTTCTGTATAGTTTTAAATAGAAAGAATGAAAATCTAATGACATACGGTTTGTTTACTATTTTCATCGGAAAACCGGTCGGACGACGGTTTGTACAAATGATAAGCAAAATTCCCAAATGAAAACTTCTGTTCAGGGTTTGCGTGTACCATTTGCACAACTTCTGAATTACCGACAGGGCCTATAAGACGAGTTCGGCCTGTTCAAGATGGCGGCTGAAATTAAGTTTGACGAAGGTTTCTTTCTTGATAATAAGAACGATGAAGAACTCTACTTGATACTGTAACAGCCATTGCAACCTTCGTGAAAAGAGATTCAATGAGAATTTATACACATTGTGTGCCTTTAAATGGTTGATTTGGAAAAACGGAAAACTAGAAATGCAAAACGATTATTTTTGGTTGACTTGATCATACCATAGTTAATATATACGGACTGGTTAGGAAACCATTGTTGTATGTCTTTGTGCGCCATTTTCCCTTGTTTTCTGGTCTTGACCCTGCACAAAACGTGCAGAAAACACAAATGCTTTTGAAATGCAAATCAACAAGTAGCCAGTCAAAATATTCTCACTAACACCTGAAAAAAAGAATGTGCAGGGTCACGGTTCGTTCAACATGAAACAAAGCGTCTTTGTATATTCTTTGTATTTCCCCAGTCCGTATATTAACTATGATCATATGAGGTTAAAAGTTTTGGTCGCTTAAGTCCTTTACATTACTGGCCACAGCGAACTTCTTTCTATTTTGCATGAAGGAACAAGTCTTATATCCCCTAATAATTCTTGTATTCCCTCCCGTTTAGTTACAACAAATTGAAGAGGAAATAATTCGAAAACGCTCAGCAAACGCCACGGCACTGGCTGCTATTGGCCCACGAAAAAAACGAAAGTTAGACGAAGCACTGGACGGTGTAACTCCCAACGTAAGTTGTGAAATAATTGACAAGCGGCCTCTATTTTTCCTCATTTGGTTTGTTGAGGCTGGTAAAGATGGTGAACGTGAGAGAACTGGGGCTAGGAGAATTTTTCTCGCTTTTCAAGTATCTACAAACTAAATAGGAAAAATAGGCACTGTTCGTAGTGTGTTTTGATTAACAGGTAAGGGTGCTTCCCAAAACGACTTTAAACTCGATATTCAGAGTATTTTAGCAAACAGTACTTGCGCCAAAAGTTAAAGGGAACTGAACTCTAAAATCAAAATTTTTTTAATGAAATCCTTCGAGGCGTTGAATGGTAAAGTTGTCAGTAATTAGTCGCAATTTAACAAAAATTCGAGTTTTGGTGTCAAGGCACTAATAGCGTGGCATGTTTTGATGTCTTCATCAACTGTGACAACACCTGATTAGTGTTAACAGATGTCTTCATTAACAAAGAACAGTTGTACTAAAGACTTGCAATCGGTTAGAGGGGAAATGAACTCTGAAATCAACATTTTTCAAATAAAAAGGTGTTGAGAACATATCTATTTTTTTTCTTGTGTCGCGCTGATTTTGCGAGAAAACCTAGTTTGTGTGTGCGTGTTTCGGGTCGTTTGGGGTTATTGAGCGAGTGCGCTTGTCGACTTGTCAGCGGTTAACGGAGGTAACGTGTGACGTAGTCTGTTTTTGTTGTCATAAGCTCGCTTACACAGTCAAGAGTGAAAGTTACAACTTACGTTGTGTGCGATATCTCACTCCAATGATGAATTTTTTTTAGTCCGAGCCAATTCTTACCCATTCTGACGTCATAGCCTCACTCTCTCTCTCCGCTTAACCCCTGTTTCTGAACCGCCGGTACAATGCGGCAAGTAACGTTTTTAAATTCGAATTTCTCGGAAAGTCAGGGCGATACGAGGAATGTTTATTTAACCCGTTTTTACACTCAGTTAAAGATTTTTGTTTGATAATTATTGATGTTAGGGTTTAGTTCCCCTTTAATGCTTCTTCGTTAAGAGGCTTTACGTATGCACTGTTATCCAAGTTATAACAAAATTAAGCACATACAAAAGTCAAGTAGTTGGCTACTCTTAACTGAGACTGAACAGGTTAAGAAATGATATAACAAACCATTTTTATCTTAATTCTTTCTGTAGACCTCAACTACATTTGGTTCTGGTACCAATGGACGTGACAGCCCCGCCCCTAATCGACAGCAGGTGAGTGCAGCTCTGTGTCATTTGTGCCTCCTTGAGTCTAAGATCGCGTCCACACGAATCCGGATATTTTTGAAACCGCATATATTTTGTGGGTATTTGTGTGGACGGGTCCTTGATCGAAAGTAAATTTGTCAACACGAGGTTTTTATTTGCCATTTTGAATCAGGACTCAATTTCATGACATCAGTGAATTCGAAAATATCCGGTTCGGTCGTCCACATGAATCTGCGAACACGGCGGATTAAAAAAAAATCTACTCTGGTGAGCGGTCTAAAAAAGATGCGGTTTCGGTGAGCGGATTAACTGATTTTGTGTGGACAGAATGCCGATTTTCTTGAAAGTATCTACGGTTTCTAGAATACACGGGTTCGTTGACGGGATCTGAGTAAAAGATACTTACTTTCTTGGCGAACCCGACTGACCGTTAAGTGGTTAAGTTTTAATGATAAATTTTAAAAAATTTTTAAGTGTCGCCGTTCGTCTGAAGGTTACGGGTCAAACTGTCTGAAAGTTTTTCCTCCCAATTTTAATGTCCTAAAGTTTTAAGGTCCGTTTACTTTCGTAGTTAAGGTAACTGTGAGTAGTAGCTATTAAAATAACATTTGATCGTCCAAGTACCAGTTTGGGGCAGACTTGAAAGAAGAGTTCTATTTAGCTTTAGGAAGTATTGTTAAAACATCGAATTGTGGTTTAACGGAATAAGAATCAATCCAGCGGGCTAAAACAAATAGGAACGTTTTTTTGTGTGTGATCACTTGAAACGAAGACTTTAAAAATATGAACAGGGCTCCAAACGCCCTCTTGATCATAAGATGAGAGTTTGCTGTACATTTTGTGACATTATTTTAGTTTTTAAGAATTGTGCAACTTAGATAATGTAGAATTTATAAATACCAAAGATGCTCTTTTGAACAATTTTTTGTTTTTGTTCTTTTTGTTTGAGCAGATTATTGTTGTTATTATCTTTCTTGGGGGGAGTCTATCTTGCAGAGAGGAAGGCGTTTATTTCAGAAGTGCAATATTCGTAACTCTGCGTTATGAACGAATACTTCAACTTTGATAGTCTACTCTGCGGTCATTGTTTCCAAAAATGAACAGTACCAAGATTTTGAAATAACTATAAACTATGGTCTGAAACAACTTGGCTGGTCTATAATAATCTCTCTGTACGATTAACTAACACTTTCTGTTAATTCATAGCCACTTTAGCTGTTTTATATCGCGACGTTTGAGTCAGTAAAGGGGCGTTTATTCGAAAAGGGTATTTGTTGGTACTAATGAAAAATTTGTCAAAAACGTTAATAATGTACGAAACTTTAAGCAATGTTAAGTCAAAACTATACGTAATCGAGTTCTACGAGATTTTCAAGTCTCATTTCTCATTGTTTTTTAGAAGTGATTTATAATTCGTTTATTAAATTTGCTTTTCTGTTCGTCTCCAACAGGTTACACGACAAAGAACCCGCAGGGTCATCCTGAAAGACCTCGTTTTTGTACTGGAACAAGAAAAGGAGACCACGAAATCCACCTTGTTGTACAAGGCGCTTCTTAAATAAACCAAACTCGTTAAAAATGACCTCATCCTCATATCAGGCGCTGCCGCCGACGCAACACAATAACCAGGCAACAGCGCCTGCGGAAGAATGTTTTCAGCGGCAAATCTGTCAAGACCATGCGCTGTTGGAACTACTCTTTCTCAATTTAAAGTCAGTCACAAGCGAAAAAGAAACAGCGATAAAAAAGTTGTCAGGGACAATAGCGAAATTAAAAATATTTATATGTAACTTATAAACTCCAGTCGCCTGTTCTAAAAAGTAACTCGTTAAAACTGTCAGTTAGATTTGCGAGTTTGCATCTCTCGCATGTAGAAACTTTTGTAATTTTGTAAACATTTGAAATTCATCAACAAGTCTTCGTCCTTCGATGTGAAGCCGTAGTTTGTGAGTGGTTGCGCAGGAGAGTGCAAAAAATCGTCAATCAGAAAAATAAATCAAATGAAGGTATATAGCCCTTTGTCTTTTGTCTTTTGTTGCACGCTGGGTCTATGCTGTAGATCTGTAACGAGAGTTAATTAACATCCTTTTCTTCTTTTCTTGTCTCTCGTCTAAAAAAAGACGAAAGAGACGTTAACGAACCATTGATCTGTAACTTGTCCAAAGCAGCTCAGATCAGAGTTCCAGAAACTTGTTTTTTATTGAACGGCTTTCTCTTAAAACTGCTCCTAACTGGCAGTCTTGATTTTAAACCGCTTGTATTTTCACATTCTTAACTTTGCGGTCTGCGGTGCTTTTATACTTTGACTAAAAGCTGTCCGATCTTTCTTGCAAAAAATGGTGTTTTTTACATTGCGTTTTAACACCTTTTTAGTCGCGCGCACTATACGTGTCAATAAAAAGAATGATTTGCACGATTTTATGTAAAACCAATCAAAATTCTCAAAAGTTATATGTTATCTATAACTACCAATCAGAAAACAGCTTTGCCTTTAAGCGAATGACGTAGCAATGGGTGTCAGACTATACATTTTGAACAAGTGCTACTGGTCTGTTTGGTCTAGTTGTTGTGAAGCAAACCACTTCATTTTTTTTTTCGGGTTGCCCGCGACTTGGCTAATAGGATTTAATTAACAACTTTCCCAGAAGGGGAGGTAAATATGGGTGGATATATATATATATCTAGATCTAGAAACCGACCCTGACAGGCGGTTTAAAAATCAAAGATAATCTGTCGTGGAACGAACACATTGATGTAATGGGAAACAAAATATCATCGAAACTCGTTATGCTCGACCCGCAAAGCTCGCAAAGTTCTACCAAGAGTCGCCTGTTTAACCTTGTTCAACGCAATGGTGCTACCTTCGTTTGATTACTGTTGTGTCGTATGGGATGCCTGTGGACAAGGAAACAACTTCTTGACCGTCTGTACTAACGAGCCGCAAGTATAATTGAAGGCCACAAGATAACCCAAAACGAGCTTGGTACTGTCAGTGCAACGTAGACGAGACTATGATGAATGCCTGCACGCGCAGGTTACAAATGCCTCGATGGACTGGCGCCATCACGCCTTCTTGACAACTTTGAGAAGTTTTTTTCTAGTCTACATCATTTTAACTTAGTTTGAAATGCTATCCTACAATGTGTGTGGCCAGTGAAACGAAAAAAAAATCAAACCAGCATAGAAATGTAGCGTGAAATTAGAGCAAAACTAAAGCCAATTCAGCTTTTTGATTAAGTTGAAAGTCTTAACTCTAATTAAAGAGCAAATTTGAGTTACCAAGCATTTTGCAGGTTTGTCATAATTATAGTCTATGTAATGGCATTTCCGAAAAGCCAGCGATGAGTCTTGTGGGGATTTTAACTGTGGCACGCGCAAAAACACTCAATCGGCTAGATTTTGCTAAACGATTGAAGGACCCCTTTTTCCTGTTAACACCCTAGATATATACACCCCTGCCCCGTATAGTAGACCCTATATACTGATACTACCCTACCCAGTACAATTAAAATAGTTGCCTAAAAGATTAAAAATACATGTTCGGTATCGGTAGCCACAACAATTCAATCATATTTTGCTGCTCTTGCTTTGCAGATGAAAAAGAAGACAAGGAAAAAAATAATTACGTTTGTATCGGCTCCATAAACATAAAGTGCATGAGTAGCCCATCTGTCCCCCTGGACAGGAAACTAACGCCTTGCAGGTTATCCCCCAGCAGAAACAGGTTTTCATTAACTTTAATACAACTGAGTCGACTTGTAGAAGTCGGGAAAAGTGTCTTTCTCAAGAGCTCAAACTTACAGTCATATTTTCGGCCACCGTGCCCTCTGCCCGTATACTTATTTTGACAAGCAAAATTACTGGTTCTTGTAAAAAAAAAGCGTGTGTTCATTTGACATACTTGCTTTTTTGTTATCAAACCATCGATGTTGCCAAGGCTTTTAATTCCATTGGGCAAGGGACCGGATTAAAGGCCTCAAGGGAGTGCCGTTTTCGCGTCTTGTGTAACACAAGGACTCAACCTTGGCAAACCCAGATCAAGTCGGGGCCTCACGCTTGGAAGTCAGGGATATTGCAAGTTGTACCATTCGGAAAATTCTCAGATATACAGACGATTGCGTGACAAACTGTGTCGGAGTGGACACGTGGCCTGCAAAATACGACCCAGTACTCCGCGCTGTTTTAAAACGTTGTTGAATGAGAAAATTGATCAAGATGTCTTCCGACGAGCCCGAGACAACGTTGAACTTCAGAGATGAATCGCACGATGACTATTTAATGAAAAGGATTAGCCGGATGAGAAAACATTCTGTTCTCACAGATATCATTTTGGAAGCGGAAGGTACTCAATTTCCAGCACATAGGAATGTCTTGGCAGCCTCGAGTGACTATTTCATGGCGATGTTCAGTGGACGCATATCAACTGTTGGAGGTAGTGTGACTCTAGAAGGAATATCGGCATCTGCTTTGGAGATTTTACTTGGTTTTATATACAGAGGAGAGATCTTTATTACCGAAGACAACGTGGAAGACATTTTGATTGGTTCTTGTCTTTTTCTTTTGGATTCGGTAAAGTTTACTTGCTGTAAATTTATTCAGGAACGACTCAACTTGACAAATTGTTGGGGCATTCGTACTTTATCCAGCATGTACAATTGTGCGGATTTATTTCACAAGGCGCAGATGTTTGTGAATGAAAACTTTATAGAAGCAGTGAAAGTGGATGAATTTCGTATGTTGCCAGCGAAAGAGCTTTCCGAGTTGTTATCAGACGATGAAATCGTTGTTCCTAGTGAAGATGCTGTGTTCGACGTACTTATGAGTTGGATTAATCACGACAAAAAAACTCGATCAAGCCAATTTCCACATTTACTGGAAAAGATCAGACTTCCACAAATGAGCATAAAGTTTTTAGAAGAGGTTGCAAATCATGAACTTGTAACACAGAGCGCTGAAGCATCGCAACTGGTAATCGAGGCCAAGAAACAAATGAATTCAAATTACGACGAAGAAAAAGAGTTGGAAAACAAGTGGAACTGTGCTCGTCGGTGTTTAAGAACTGTAAATGTGATTGTTACTGTTGGAGGCTCTTTATGCGAGTTTTACTGTGCAGAAACCGATAGTTGGGTACAAATGGCACCACTTAGCATACGCCATTGTCCTGGTATGGAAACTCTTGGTAAGTATATTTTTGTTGTTGGGGGAAGCAAAGAGTGGAAGAGAATGAACCAGTGCGAGAGATATGACCCAGACAAGGACAAGTGGGAACTGCGACAACCAATGAACATTTCCCGGAGTAATGTCGGGTTGATTGCACTTGATGACCTGTTGTACGCTGTGGGTGGGTATGACGGGCGATCACCAACAAAGTAAGTTGTGAGATCCAAATTGTTTGATTTTTTTTTCAGATAATGTGCAGTAAGGCTACCTTGATTAAGTAGATAAATTCATGAAACTGAAACATAGCCTGCAGTTTTTACTACTATTAAAATTAAGAACAAAGATTTGTTACACTTCCCTGTTATGTATTGATCAATTCAAAACTTCAGTACCCCCAAAAAAGGCAACCCCAGGGCATTTGACAGCTTTTCCCAAGGACTGGCAATTTGACATTATATTTAGGAAGTGCCAGGGGGCCTGCAGGCATTTGAACCAAAGAGAGGGGGAGGGCCGAGCATTTGAACAAACTACTTTTTGATTGCATCAATTTGTTAAATCTTATGATGAATTTGAGTGCCTTTAAGCTTAAAATTTACTAAATGCATGCAATTTGAAGCTCTTGTCAGGGCTGAAAAGCAAGCTCTGGAACTGGAAAATTTTACTCAATTAGTTTTTTCATATGTTTCTGTTTTTGGAAAATTGCTTGGAATCAGATGTCTGGAACACAAATGTAAATGTTTATTTTCGAATGTATATCATGGTTTTGTTTACATATAAATATAAGTGGGAATGGCATTTTGGTCCATAAATGTCATACAGAATATAAAGTACAGCTGCTCATATGCATTAAGCTGTGTAATAGGCCACACCAATTTATTCTCTTGTGTCTCAGAATTGCAATTGGCTGTGCATTTTTTCAGGAAATGAAATAAAAAACAACCTGCAGACATCCATTTATATCTGTCTATCAGTTGAAGAGATGAGAAATTTAAATAGATATAAATGCACACAATTATTTGATTAGCTTTATATGGGTCAGTTAAGTGCGCTTTTGTGATGCGTAAACTTTGTGAAAGCAAAAGTGCCCTGCAGGGGGCAATGTCGCACTATTTCCACTTAACTCACATTTCTACTGGTTCCCTTTTGGAAGTTTTCTTTCAGACCTTTATAATGAATAAAATGCTTTTTACAACCTAGACTACAAGCAGTTCCTATTTTTTCTCTTTAGTTTGTCGTAGTCTGTGAATTAGAATGGCGGATGTGAGAAAACTGGGACTAGGGCAAAAAAGTAACAAGGAAGTGGGGAGGGGGTGGAGAGAGAAAAAAAAGGACTACAGACAAGCTATTGAAAAAAAAATTCCGAGAAACAAAACAACAAATTGGTGTGGCCTTATTTATTGAATTTAAATATTCTGCTCCACTTTGATTATAATACACATTTAAAACTGTCTTTTTAATGAAAAAAAATAAAGCTGTAAATTAGAATAAAGTTTCAAGGACATTTGAACTCAAATCTTTACACATGGCTTGGTGTTTAACACAAATGTTGTCCCAGGGGCTGGGAATTTGACCAAAAGAAATTTCAAAAATTCAAATGCCAAGGGGTTGCTGGGGAGGGGGGATGCAAAAAATTCAAATTGATCCATACATCAGAGGTTTTTATATTGGATTGGGGAATGACCTTAAATACTTCGAAAGGCACATCACCAGTTAAAGACTATTAATTAACTGTTAATATCTCAAGAACAATAAATTAAAGTCTTTGGCAAAATTTTTTACCCATTTGTTTCTCCTTCAGCAAGCTCTATCAACTGAAGTCCTTGGCAGTGATAAAGCTGTTTCCTAATTTTGTTTGTGTTTAAAGTTTTATTTACCAAAAGAATGAATTAAAAAATTCTAAAATTATCTTTAGGGTTGTGGAATGCTACAGTCCTCACAAGAATGAGTGGAATTATGTTGCACAAATGCACAATTGCCGTGATGGTGCATGTGTTGCAACTGAAGGCAGATTCATTTATGCAATCAGTGGCTATGATGGTTCCAATTATTTGAGTAGTGTTGAGTTCTACGATCCATCATCAGACTCTTGGACTATTGGAGGTATGTAACTGTATTTTATTACACTGGCAGTTTCAACTGTCTATTTTTTTAATTTTTTTAAAAATTTTATTTTTAGTTTATTTTAAAAGCTGTGGCCATGATGTAGTTTAGTTTTAGTACATTAGGCTAAACCCTTTCTCAAGCCTAAGTGACTCATTAGAGCAGCTCTTATCTCTAGTTTACGTAGAGTTTAAGGAATCCTCCACTCCATAACATAAATGAATCTCAAATAAAACTTTTATTTAGTCTATGTCCGTATCAGTACTTCAAATTTGATAAATCTACACATAAAACAAAGTCCAAGCAATTTAGTTTGATCAGTTTTTCTGTTGAAATTATTTCACGCATGCTGCCATTTTGATTTGTGATGTAATTTGGTTGTAGTGCCAGTCTCCACTTGCAATGAATACAATAGCATGGTGACATTTGAAAAACATTAAACTGTAAAACTGATGAAAACAAATTGCTTGGCTATAGTTATACAGTGGAATCCCGGTTTAACGATATGCCAAGGGGAAGTCAAAATCATATCGTTAAACCGGGATATCGATATACTGAGGTTCCCGGTATAACAATTTTGTGGGAAAGTTTCTAAAAATATCGTTATACCGGGAAAAAAGGTGGCGTATGCACTTTTACTCTTAAAAATCAAGGGGACAAAAGGGCGATAAACAATTGATCTAAAGCGGACATTTAAAACACATCAATCAGCATTCATGGTTGCTGGAGCGTAAGCAAGAACAATGATTGTTGACAGAAGCATTGATGTTTAGTAATTAAAGTTTGTTTTGCTATAAAACCAGTGTTTGACAGAAGCATTGATGTTTAGTAATTAAAGTTCGTTTTGTTATAAAACCAGCATTTCCTGTGGTTTCTCATATTGATTTTATCGTTACACCGGGAAAGATTTTGCTCTCGGGGAACGAAATCCCCATCGTAAAACCGGGAATATCATTAAACCGAATATTGTTAAACCGGGGTTCTCCCCATACATTTTACTATAACTTTTGCAGGGGGAACGAATGTTTATCGTTATACCGGGAATATCGTTAAACCGAAGATCGTTAAACCGGGATTCCACAGTATGCACAAAAATATCAAACTTTTGCTGCTGATATGGCCACAGACTTAATAAGAGTGTTTTATTTGAGACCAATAATCTTATACAGGGAAGGATTCCTTTAAGTGGATGAGTCTTTGACTCACCCTGGACAGGACACTAATCCATCGCAGGCTAGTCCCCAGCAGAAGCTGGTCTTATTTGTACAGCTGAGTCGACTGGAACAAGTCGGGTATTAAAGTGCCTTACTTAAGGACATAACACAGCAGTCTGACCGGGGCTCAAACTTGCATTGCATTAACCGCTCAGTAAGAACATTGCCACTGAGTTGAGTTTTAACCTCTTGTTTAAAGTTTTTTTGAACTAGTTTGAAAGTTTCGAACTTGTTTAATTTTTTTTTCTGGTTTGATATTGATTTCAAAATTAGTCACACACTAGAGAATCTGGGAATATAAAACAACTAATGTGAGTGAAATTTACATCCATTCCTTCATGGTCTAGTAGAACATTTTTTCATTCGATACTCAGGCACTTTTAGGTCAATGTAAGGGTTAATGCCCGCTGTAACTATATGATCTTAGTGTCAACTATTAGTGGCTGTATTGTTATTTGTTGCTGTACAAAGTCAAAATCTTTCTATTATAGATCATTGCAATTTTATGTTTATGTAATACTGAACTTATTGTATTGTTATCTATTGTACAAAATTAGTTAAAATAAAATTAAAAAAAGCTATTAGCGGCTGCTAAAACTCAGACTCACTATTATCTCAAGGTAGAAGTAAGGGGTAACACTGGCTACCTATCAGGCCAACTGTTAGTGGCTTCGAGTTTTGTTAAACGTGTGCATTTTTACTTTTAACAAAAACAAAAGCTTTTAGTGAGTTTTTTTTTCGAAGAAATTATAACGTTAACTTGTCTTAAATGTAAATTTGAAAATCTAACCAATTTACTTTGCAGAGACTGCACCCATCATTGAGCGAAGGGAAGACGCCATGGTGTCTATGCTCGACAACAAGATCTACCTGATAGGCGGCTATCAGGGCTCAGTCTTCCTCTCTTCCTGTGAGGTGTATGATATCGAGGCCAACAAGTGGGACTTTGTGTCACCAATGCACAGCCCTCGCTACCAGGCGGGATGTGCCGTACTGAACAGGAGGATCTACGTGTGTGGGGGCTGGGGCGACGGGGGCCAAGCGTTGGACTCAGTGGAATGCTATGACGTCACAACAGATACATGGTCGTTTGTGGCTTCGTTGCCGACACCCTCTGCTGCTCGATCTACGTATCTCCTGTTTCCAAGGAAACAGATTGAAAAACTGCTGAAGAAGCAGAGAGGGAAGGGTGAGGTTGAAAAGGCTGTTCCCTGTACCCATCTTCTGCCTCACGGGTATGACGGCAAACTGGCAGGCTCGCGGTGATACAAACAAACTCAGTTCTTTATCACTCTGGTAAACGCCCTAGTGTATAAATTTGTCGTCTGAGTTACAAAGTACTAATTTAAGGAAAATCAATACAATTTACTAGAACTATATAAAGTAGAGAGGAGGGATGGACCATTGAAATAATTCGGGATTACAAGAGGGCAACTGGGGAAGATGAGAGGAAAAGGGGCAACTGGAAGCAGACGTGTTTTGGAGAGGGAGCATGACCCTCAATTTACACTTGAAAAACAAAAAATGAATTTTAACTAAAATTTTACACGGTACAGTGTTGTGGTTACTAGTAGTACTATAATGATAATAATAATAATGATTAGCATTTATATAGCGCCATTTCCATAGGCAGATGATCATTGGCGCTTAACAACAGTTTACAGTTGACTCTGGTATTGAGGGTCTTAGGGCCCGTCCACACTAATGCGGATTCAAAAGTATACGGATTCGTTTTGCCGAAAACACATCAATTGATCCGCGTCCGCACTACCGTTTTCATAGCGTTTCCGACCGTCCACACTAACACGCCGCGAATCCGCTGTGAGGTGTTTAGTTCTTTTGCGCATGTTTGTTTTGATTTTTGGTTTTGGCGCGAGAGCCTGTTACTCAACCACGTGGTACAGTTGACGTCATCGTTTCCAATTTTATCCGGATCCGAACGTCCACAATAGCACGAAAGATATACGGATTCGTTTTTATCCACTTTCGCGAGCGTTTCCAAACTTAAACGGATTTGGTGGATCCGATCCGCGTGTTAGTGTGGACGGAAGGCCTAAACCAATCAAAAAGTATACGGATTCGAATGAATCCGCGTTAGTGTGGACGGGCCCTTAGACAGTCCGCTCTACCAGCTCACAACTGTTTTCATAAGAGTTGCCCTCAGTTAGTAGAAGAGACAGACCACAACACCGGGTTCACCCTACTCTTTGTCGATAAGTCCTTCGATAGGAGATCGAGAGACTGGGCATACGGTTTAACGTCCTTATCCGAGAAGACGCGAAGGTCTAACCGTTTGCAGTTGTTAGAGCAAAGGCAGCACCTTTCCGGGAATCGAACCCGGGCTTTTCCGGCACCGTGAATCGAACCCGGGCCTCCCGCACGAAAGACTGGCGCCTTACCAACTAGGCTAACCAGGCGACGGTACTAGAGACCTTTTAAATTGTTTAAAAGCAACGAGAGCGGTAATGCCGACAACGAAGGCTGAGAACGAGAGCGAAAACAAGATATGCACGTTGGAATGCACCGTGCGGGCTACCTGCACGCAAACCGTCGTCTTGAGAGTTAAAATATGAAATAAGCTTAATTTAAGACCACGAGAACAGACCTATAGAAAACTTCCTCAGACTTTATTTACCTTTAATTGTGAAACTTTGGTCTTTTCCTATACTTACAAAGCGTAACTCGGACAAAAGAGAAAGAAGACGAGCCATGCGTTGTCACAATGACAAAGGACAAAACCAAAAGTGTGTTTTTGTAAGCTGTCGTCTTCGATATTACCGCCATTTTACTTAAAGCCCATCGCACACTTGTGCGATAGCATGCAATTTTCGTCGCATGCAATCAAAATTTTTGTCGCACATTCACCGCACACGTTTGCGAGAAGATGCAATAACCTCCGACAAACTGCGTTCACTTTTAAGAAAACTAAACATGTTTGATACATGCGATCATTATTGCATGCGATAGAAATTGCATTGCAGGCCCCCGCACACTTGCGATGTGCTGCAATTTTGGTTGCATACGACGAAAATTGCATGCTATCGCACAAGTGTGCGGCGGGCTTAAGGGCGTTATATAGTTATGTGATGTCTTGTCAAGATATTTGTATAAACAAGTTTACACTGAAAGGTAAAAGAACAGAATATTTGCCCAAATTAAGTACCGTATTTACCCGTGTATATGGTCGACCCCAAAGTTTTGATGAAAAAAATAGGTTTTTGTATTTTGTAGGTAAGAATTTCTTGGAAAACTTTTCATGTATTTCTGAGGATTTGTTCTTTCAACTTGAAGCTCTGATTGTAGAGCAGCAGTTTGCTACACGAACGTACGTTATGAGTTTTGCTGTTGTTTGTCACATATTTGTTAAAAGTTAAAAGACAGCTACGAAATTTAGCCGGTACCTAGGTCTCGGGTTGTGTCAAAGGTGATTTCAGTCCCTAATAGGTCGACTTACGCACGAGTTAATACGGTGTCTTAATTTCAGCGTTGTATGTTTTCTTCATGATTCAGAACTGTGCTGTTTAACGTTTCGCAGTACATCAAGCATAAAACTTATTGTGATTGTAATGACGTATGATGATGAGTGACAGTAAGGATATTTTGATTGATGTTGAGAGTACAAACAAAACCGAGTTTGGAGATGATAGTGAAAGTGTGATTTAGAGGGACAAGAAATTTGTTGCTGCGGGTGATTGTGAGAGGTGAGGAATGACGAAAGAGTGATGGTGAGAGAAAAAAGAAATGATAATGAAAAGGTGATTTAGAGGGATAGAAAATGTAACGATGCGGGTGATGGCGAAAGTGATGATGATGATGATGATGATGATGGAAAGAGTGATGCTGTTAGTGATGATGAAAATATGTACGTGATAAGTGTGTGATGATGGTAGCTGAGAAAACTAACCTGTACGTAATTGTGTTAATGCTATTGACAGTAGTGTTGCACTCTTGATATAAATGATGGAGGTGTTGAGTCATAATTTTAATTCAGGCTGCACGTACCCGGCATAAGACGACTCCATTGAGGAAGTTAAGTAAAATTGATAGCTAGTTTAACCTCTTTCATTAGAACACAAACTTTGAAACAGCTCATTTTCCATGTCTTAATAAACATGGGAATTTTAACAATGCATGCACAGCCACTCAAAAATTTTCTTTGCAAAATATTTCGAACCGGACGAGACGAAAAACGGCTTTTTTAATGTTTCAAGCAGGAGAGATGATAAGTTCTACGGCTTAATAAGTTCTCGGTCTTTTTAGGGAAAAGGTCGAAACAACGGTATTTCCTAAGAACCCAGCTTAGGGGGTGGGGTATTATGTGCCGCCACCCACCTCCTTTTTTCAAAAATGCTGAATTTCAGGAGCGAATATCATGTTCAAGAAAATAGATACTGATAAAGTGCTTGCACCAACGCCTTCTTTGTGAAGAGAGAAGTCCATAATACAATAACAACCGATACCCTTAAATCAGGTTTTGAGAAATTGAGCTCTGAAAATGTGGGGGAGGGGTGAGGTGTAGTGGGTATGTGCCGCCACCGACCACTTCCCCCGACAAAATTGGGTTCCTTAAAAATACCATTGGTTTGACTTTTTCCCTTTAGTGTAAAATTTGCTAGTTCCTTAATATATCGGTCTTTTTCTGTTTTTACGAGTCTAGAAAGTTTAACCGGATGTTGATAGAGGTAGATCACGAAAACGCTGGCTTCGATAGCTGTGAGTTTGAACAAAATGGCTGTTGTAAATGAAGCTGACGACATTAACCTAACTCTTGTCGTCGATGGGATGATGGTCTTGTAAGAAAAAAACTGCACGCTGTCGTTATAAAAATGTTTTATACTTGAAGTTTAACACCTTGGTTTTGGAGTTACTGTAAATGTCATGCATACACGTGCATGTCTCATTGTGTGAAACAGTCGTTCACGTGCGCGTGGGGCTTCAATTGTCTACTGTTTCCGTTCACTTTACTTGAGACCTCTGTGACGTCAAGCTGCATGCAAACCCCCTAGAAACGACGGAAGCATGCGCTTCTACAAAAAAGATCATAGTTGAGACCAAGGCCGATAAGTTAGAAAGAACGGTACAAGGGAAAAAGAGCTTAAACCATCTGGTTCTTGCATGCATGTGTGAGACGTATTGTGAAACAAAAGGTCTCAATTTCGTTATCAGCGTCTCATTTTTTCAAACTTTGTCACCAGTATGTTCTTACTTAGTTGCAGTAACCAATCAGAACATGGAAAAAATATTTTCCACTCAGACTCTGGTGTCTGAGCTCCAGTCTCCTATTGTTATATTTCTAAGGTGATTAGACCACTGGCTGTTCCCTCAAAGTGTTTTCTAGGCTTCATCGAGGAGCAAGTTTTTCACTGCACGCAAAGCTCTCAGAGTCGAAGATCAAAAGCCTTGTGCGAGCTCAGTTTCTACATCTAACGAAGCAGCAGCCATGACTGAGAGTTGGGTAGTTTTCCTCGAGCAGCTAATTTCTGATGGACAACTTTTCGTTGCGAATTCTGCTGACAGGACAGTGGTCAAGATGAAAAGGTTTGTCGAAAGTGAAGCAGAGAACTTCTCCTTTCAATTGCAAATGCAAGAGCAGTTGGTGAATAGAAACTCCAATAATTGCAAAGGGAAGTTATCTACCTTCAATGTCACCTCTGCTCCAAGTGACTTTGTGGTTGGATTGATGAGAGACCCATAAAGCAATATGAAATGACTTGAAAGAGTTATTAAGTTTTGGTTGCTTCAAGTTCCTGACGAAGTAGTCATTTCCAGACACAGACGGTTTGGTCTATTGGTGCTGGTGTTGGTATAAAAAAGAGAAAATCAAGTTGTCAATGGCTTTTACCGTCCTGCTAAGCTTTCATATACATGTTATGGTAGCAGAGTCATCAGTTCAAAGAATTGTAGCTGAAGAAACGGTTTCTGAGCTGTAGTTCAGTCTGGGTGTCAAGCTAGGTGCATTTCAGAAAGAAGGTTTGAGTTGAAGCTGCAGCTGTTTTACTCAACGAACGTCGTTTCACATAGAGTTTGACTAAGGCTTAAAGAGGCGTTTGTATGAAACAGTTGGTTTGAAGTGAACGCCAAGTAAAAGCAAAAAACTTGCCTTATTAAATCAACGTTTACCTAAATTAACACGAATTTTGCAAAAAGCTAGAACAAGCTGAGGCTCGGGGCTCGATAACTATTTTGAAACTTTACTGAGCTTCGACATTTAACTTATAGCATTACAGAAATGATTTGCATTTTCTCTCTTTTAATCAGTCATTACTTCAAATTATTCGAAGTACACGTATATATACTTGCCCCGAAATTAGTCCTTACAATTTGTTTTCCAATACATGTATTGCAATACCTTAGGCTTAATGAGGCTCAAATCACCGAAAAATTAAGAATGAGCCTCGGAAAAATTTACTGGTTCTTACAAAAAAAAAGCGTGTAATGAAATAACTTTAGATGTTTTAAATTTTTGTTAAATAACGCGCATAGAATTTACATCATTATTGTTAAGATACGTTTAACTAATCCCAATTTTTCAAAATCGCGTTAATAAAGTGCATTGTTAACTTCCTATATTAAGGTATAGTTGCTTATTTACCGCGTACTCTTTTTGTCCCTCAAAATCAAAGTTAGTATTCGAGTTATGACTTTGACACAATAAAAAAAACTTGAAACTTTAAAGGGCTACGGGATGGAAAAGGCGCCCTAAGACAAACCCTCGTAGAGTAAAAAACCTGTTTCAAGCCTTAAGCTATAGCTACTGATAGGAAAATAAACGTCACGTCGATCGTCTTTCCATCACTAGCGATATTGTGAAGGCAAAATTCCATTCGCTGTTTCTGCCTTTTCTGTCTGTGTTCATAAAACCGTAACTGCTGTCATCAACTTTTGTGAACAATAAGTTGAATCAATTTCGAAATTTTATATACAATGACGTCATAAAGGTACCTTCTGAAATGTGTGCACGTGAGTGTCAAAGTTGCGCACAAGTTCGAGCTCAAAAGTGGATGCGAAAAAACGTTTTACTATAAAGAAATTGCATATATTATACTGTTGGCATGTTCTGATCGTGTTTTAAGAAAACTTTGAAGCTGAACTTTTAAAATAATAAGAACATTTTGAAAACGTACATTTTTTTGTTAGTGCTTCGAACTAAGTTAAGAAATGGTCCGTGTAAGAACTAGGCAACCTCCTATTGTTCTGCGGCATTTCGCTTTTCCCAAACCAGAATGTCTGCATTTTCATACTGCAAATACATCAACCAGTGTACAACATAGTTTTAAAGCAAAAAGCAGTAAAACTCTGTTTTAAAACAATGTTTCTTTTGTGCTACAATAATTTAGCCAATCATAGAACTCAAGAACAAAAGCAAAGAAAACCTTTTAACTTT
>JAOBAT010070102.1:0-22124 GCA_026413305.1 Hydrozoanthus tunicans | reverse complement strand
TTGACCCGAGAAAAGTTCTACAAGAGACGTCAACTGAAAATAATAACCAGAAAGGTAAAGCAGTGAATGAAAACTTTAAGCGAATCGAGAAAGTCGTCAAGTTTGTCATTTAATAAAAATCTTAATAACCTCGTTTTGCTCGGTCTGTCCGGGAGAATATTTTGCCCTCGGTCCTTCGTACAAACCCCGCTTTGCTCGGTCTGTACAGTGAAAGACCTCGGACAGACCTCGCTCTCGGTTATTAAGATGTTTATAATTGTTTTAACATAAAAAAACAGTAACATACATCGCCACAAAACTATAGGAACAATAATAACTTTATCTTAGAAAAGTTAACTAAGAATTCACCAAGAAAAAGTTCTTGGAATTTTTGTGCAACCTTCTTTATATTGTTGTAATCTATCCTTTTTCTTGAAAGTATAATTCGCATGACCTACATTGAGAGCAGATTTCTTGTAAAAACTATTGCAGCAATTCTGTAAAAAATACGTTTAAATTATTGTTACCATTATTATTATCATTACTATTATTATTATTATTTTCATTATCTTTGTTATTATTACTTAGCTTTTATAACTAGTTTTGTTATAAGTTGTCTTTCTTACGAGATTTTATAATTCTACAGATAACATACTCAATTGCAAGTTTTGGGTTGCAAGGCGACTCTTTACTTCACCTTGTACCTTCCGCCAAATACGAAGCTGAAGCAATAGCAGATGTCATTTTGGCACTCAACTGGACATTGGTCAACATCATTTCATCGGACGAGAGTTATTTTGCTGACCAGCTAACTGCTTTGGAGGAAAAACTCAGCACGAGAAACGTTTGCGTGGGAATGCGAGTTCGACTGTCGCAACGTGATCTCCAAACTCAAGTTGGGAGAGTTGTCGCGTGGATCAAGGCGCATCAACAGAGCAGAGTAAGTGTGCTGTTTGTTGACGGTAAGACAGCTAAGAAGATATTCGAGGAAGCCCGAGTACAAGCACTAACTTCTCACTTGTGGATTGGAGGGCATGCCTGGATCAGCAAGAATGATATCTTAAGAAAGTATGGTGAAATCATTGAAGGGAGTTTAGGGGTTACTTTGATGGAAAAACATGTAGCGAAACTGAGGAGCCACGTGAAAAAGTACTTAAGACGGACAACTCTATGCAATTGGTTTCACAGGGGCAATCGCTATCGGACGAGTTGTAACAAAACTGGCACTCCAATTGGACTTAGAGGCCATATGATGACAAGTCATGACATAAAAAAAGCTACAGCTGACATTCTGGAATCAAAGAATATACTACCTGTCAACATTAAGTATGATACTCTTCTAGAGAGCTCAAAAGTTGTCGATGCTGTTTATTTGATAGCCAAAGCGCTGAACCAAGCCCATGCTGACATTAGAAAACATTTTACCAACCGAGCATCCTTTGCTATAAATTCCGGTAGTTTGAGTCTTTATATGAAGACAGCGTTCTCAAAGTTGTTTACGGTTGACAGTGACGGAGCCATTGTCGGCCAATATGACATTAAAAACTTAAAAGCTCAAGAGAACGGAAGAATTCGACCAATCTTAGTTGGTTCTTGGAGGGGCAACCAGGTGTCAGTCACAAGACTCAAAATAAAAACCAAGGGTATTTCATGGCCAGAACAAAGTGACCAGATGGTTGTGTCAAGATGTCGTCCATTTTGTCCACCAGGAACAGACACGGTGAAAAACCCATTTGGGTGTTGCTGGCAATGCAAAAATTGCCCCGCATATGAATATAATGCCATAAATAGTGCTTTGATGTGCTTGGAATGCTCGGAAAAGGAAGTAGAAAACTGGAACCAAACTGGCTGTCAAGGCAAGCGGGAAAGCTACTTGCATACAAGTGATACTATTGCATGTGTCTTGATTGTGGCGTGTGTGGTCGGAGAAAGCATGACCCTTTTTGTAGTTGTAGTTTTTGTCAAGTACCTCAATACACCAGTTGTGAAGGCGTCTAACATGATATATAGCTTTTTCATTCTGTTTGTCCAGCTGGTGTGGTTCGCAGTTCCTCTGTTCTTCGTTGGAAGGCCCACAGCTAGTGCATGCGCAGTAAGGGTTTTGACTCCGCCAGTCTTGTACACTGCCGTCAGCGCAGCACTGCTGACCAAAACGAAAAGGCTCATTCGTATCTTTTCCAGTTTGAAGAAGAAACACCGTTTCCTTAACAACGCCTGGTTCGTTTTTCTGACATGCGCTTTAATATCAGTACATATCGTGATAGGTTTGTTGTATCTATTTAAGTTCCCGCCCATACCTGTCACTCAAAGTAATCATGACGACATGGCTACTGTGGAATGCAGTCATAATCTTGCCTTGGACCTAACAGCTTCGGTATACAATGCTATACTATGTATTACAGGCATGTATTTAGCTTTCAATTCAAGGGGTCTCCCAGAGCATTATAACGAAGCAAGACACATTTGCGTTGTGATGTTTCTATACTTAGTTTCATGGTTTGCCTTAATGATGACGCGTCATGGAATACCCATTGGAAAAGTAGAAACCGCTGTCGTGAGTTTCACGTTGCTTGTGGGCGGGTATGCCGTTCTCTTCTTTATTTTCCTCCCAAAGCTGAGAGTGATTTTTTTGACACCGGAAAAGAACACGATGCGGGCTACTTTAGAGGGCACCAGACGTTATTCAGTGGATGTAGCAGCAAATATAGACATGCCAGCAATTGATCGCGGGAGGCGACACACATCTCCTGCTTGTCTTCCTGCAGACTTTGTGTTTAGTGAACTAAAAATGGGTGACGGCACCACGCCCAGCCACCTGTCTTTAGGTCCTCGTATTTCAGCAAATCCACTGATGCATACAATCAGCGAAGTGCTCCACATGGATCAGATCACCGCCTCCATGAAGAAAACAGCAAACAAATAAGAGATACGAGATAAATGAGACTACCAATTAACGCTTAAACATTTATAATGTAGATCTTTGACTTGATACACTTTCATTTAAGCAATTAGATAACGATTGGAGTAAGAACTGGGCAGACGTTAGTGAAATATAGAAGTGTGCTAATTGAAGTATTGTTAAACTGCTAATCATATTGGCTAAACTTTAGAAATTGACTATTTTCTCATAAGTAAACTGATTTAATTCTTCTTGCGTATAAGTTTTTCACTGGTTGATGTGTTCTCAGTATAAAGATTCAAACATTCTGGCGTGGGAAAAGCTAGACTCTGTAGAACGATAGGAGATTGCCTAGTTCTAACTTCACTCAAGGGTTAGTTTAGTCAATTTTACGAGCACAACACTCAGGTTTGAGTGATTGGGGGAATCCAGGAGAGGATGTTTTAGAAATAAGGAATAAGAAGCGTCTCTATATGAAGCTAACGACATTTTGAAGCAAAAAGTTTGACATTTTACCTACAATGAAAAAAGAATCTTTCATTCCAAAGGTAACCCTTTTTGTAAAGTTTCTCTGCCCATAATTGTAACAAACAAACAGGTATACGTTTGTTGAACCTAATATCTATAATTTAATGCTAAAAGAATTAACAAAAAGGAACACAAATTAAACTTAGGAATAAAAAAGTTTCTGCTTTTTAAAATTCATCTATCCTGTCTACAAAGGTTATCACCAATTATATCGATGCGAAACATGTATTTTTTGAAGAATATGAATTTTGATCAACAGCCAGAATCTCCCAAAATTCGGCACTTAAGTCAGAAGCTCATTTTCCTTTAGGCTAAGAAATAGAAGAGTTACGCCACACAACTGTAAGAGCTCACCCCGAAGAGTACCAAATGATGGGTGAATTTAGATCCTCTGAAGTTATGCCATAAAATTTCTATAAGAAGTTTGGAAGATTTACAAGTCTACCAAGAAAACCACTACATTACCGCAACAACTGTATACCAATATGTTAGGACAAGAGCTTCTCTAACGCGTGTTAAATTGAAGGTGGATTTCCCCTAGCAGTTTTTTTATGGGAAAGCCTGCAAACTCTTACGTGCCTCTCAAGAACTGCTTCGACATAAATCTGAGAGCGGCGACAAAAGTTCCAAAACTATGCCTATGTAGTGTTGTCCTTCAGTGGCGTATGAGCCGTATTGTCCTTAATTCCCACGACCAAACTCCCAGCTGGCCCCGTAGCTCAGTTGGTTAGAGCGACGTAGATCTGTTTCGTAAGTCGTGGGTTGGAATCCCACCGAGATCAGAGATTTTCTCTCTTTCCTTGTGTGGGTTAAAGGGGTTCCTTGTTTATGTTGTAGATCAGCGACACTAGAACTATATCCCGTTCCACTGGTAAGGTCTAACTCGAATTTATATGTTATTTGCAGAAATTGTTTCGGGGGGAAGGGGTGTAGTAGAGTGTCTTACAGTCTTCCCTACTCTTCCGTAGTCGAAAAATCCGACAGCTTTTACAATTAAATAAGAGAGATTCTGAAGTCCTAAGGTTTTACGTCCTGTCCGAGAAGACGCGAAGGTTTAACCGTTTTTAGATTTAGAGTAGAGGCTGTACCTTCTCCTCAGCTGTTTTAAAAACCTGAGTGAAGGAAAGCAAACCCGGGCCTTCTGCACGACAGACTGGCGCCTTACCAACTAGGCTAATTTGTGTTATACACATAGTCGCTTAATTTTCTTAATAGCCGTTAAATTGGCCGAGCAGAGATTGGCGTCTTTGTAGTCAACTTGTGAATTGACTCGTGCTGCCGATCGTAACAACAGAGGTTCTTCTGCTAAACTGCGTGGAGGAGAGAGTGTTGAGGCTTGAACTGCTACGCTTCTTGATCGTATAGCTGAACATTCTGGCGCGGACCAGCTCTGACTTGTTCTTCTGTGGCTTAAACAAGATTATCCTTACTCGTGTAGTAAACATACAAATAAGGATGGCAAAGCCAGTCATGTCCACACCAAAGCATAAGAACGCGTTTTTAGATTCTGTGTCGCTGTCGTAATAACACGGGACAAGTACAATTAAAATCACACAAAATGTGAACATCGTGAAGCCAATGTAGCGTGTTTCGTTAAAATTTGCAGGTAAATCTTTAGCTTTGTACGCTAAGTAGGTACACGTGATAGCAAGGACCGCAGTATACCCTAGTATGAGAAGGAGAAGACTCGAAGCGTTTTCCCCGCATCCTACCATAACCTTGTTATCGTAATATTGTTTGTGCACTTTGAGAGGAAACGCTATAATCCAAACAGCAGTTACGCAAGTGAGTAGTAATGTAAGTAAAACCGCCAAAAATAACTGAAATCGAATGTCAAGTAATGGCCGGTCGCGACCGGCAGATTTTGAGTTAAAAATCATCAGCAGTCGGTTTGTCTTGGTCAGCATAAGAGATGTCCAAAATGTGATAATAAATCCCAGGCAGAAGGGCTCTACATAGCACATCAAGTCTGTTGGTCGGCCTATGTACATCGCAGGAAGACAAAACATACACAGTAACAAGCACAATAGTACTATTGAGAACTCCCGGCTCGAGGCTTTCACTACAGCGGTGTCGCGGTATTTAGAGAAGACAAATATTACAAACAAAGTGCAGAGCAGGCCTAGAGACGAAACGGTCAAAATGACGATGCATGCCGTTGAGCCCCACTCCAAGTACACCTGGAAAACAAAAGAGAATAGTTACGAACCATATACAAACTCATAATAAAGGTTTTATATTTTTGATCAAGGTGTCATGGAGCAGTAGCTGAGCGATCAACGTGTTCGACTTGTAATCCTAGGGTGTGCGTGTTCGAGCCCCTGTCAGACCACTGTGTTGTGTCCTTGAGCAAGACACTTTACCCGACTTTGTTCCGGTGGATTCAGCTGTATAAATGAGTACCAGCTTCTGCTGGGGATAACATGCAGTGAGTTAATGTCATGCCCAGGGAGAGTCAAAGACTCTTATCCGCTTAGCACTACGGAAACTGAAGTACAGCGACGGCCTAATGAGTCATCTAGGCCCGAGAAAGAATTAAGATTTTTGTCTAGTCATGCTAGAACAAGCAATAGGACTCGAAGTCCCTTTGGAGGTCTACCATAAAAAGCTTAGCTATAGGGTTTAACGCTCTTATCTGAGAAGACGCAAAGATCAAACTGATGTAAGACTAAGAGTGAGGCAGCACCTCTCCTCAGTTGTGTTAATAACCTAAGTGAATAAAGGTCCAGACGGAAATCGAACCCGGGTCCCGACACAACAGACCAGCACCTTACCAATGGGAAAAACAAGGCAGTGGTGAGCAGAGGCTTAGCGGTTACCGTGTATGACTCAGGAAGATTCACATCCGGACGACACTACAGAAACCGACAATAACACCGAGCCTTATATATGGGTGGATTGGTTTGTCCTGCTCCTAAACCTTATCTAGGTATAGACTTAGGTTTTAAAGTCGAAAAATTTTAAGCACAAACCTCTTGGATCTTTAAGCATGTTGAACGATTTTGATTTGATGCGTATCCCAAATCACAGTTCACACAACTACGTTGTCCAGAGCTGTTTTTGAAAGTTCCCATGGGACATTTAACACATTTCCAGCAGCACGGTATGTCTTCCTGGACGGGATAGTGACCAATGGCACAGGCTGAGCTACACTGGGAGTCTGGAATCCTGTCACTCCAACCGTTCCACCTGATTCGCCCTCTTCTCTGGAGACGAAGCTCTCGAGAGCTCCAGTCCCAATACCCCAGCGTTACGAAGCGTTTTCCATGTTCAGAATTAACATCAGGTTGAAGACTTTTGATAATATAGTTCCCTGTCAAACAGCCTGAGGTGAGTGTTTCCAGAAGAAATTTTTTTTTATAGAAATCAAAATAAACGACAGAGAGGACATTTTTGAGAAAAATTATGACGATAGAGGACATGCGCTTAGGATGGAACATCTAAGAGCTACTGCTACAAAAACTGACCTTTAGGATCAATAGTTTAACTCGTGACTACTGCTAACTAATTGAAAAAATAAAGCACTTCTCCGGTCTCCTACTACCTTGAAGTTACCATGTTTTGTTTGTATAAAGTAATGATTCGTAGGTCGTGGGTTCGAATCCCACCGTTGTCTCTTACCTTTGTGTTGGTTTATGAGGTTCTTGGTTGATGTTATAGATAAGCAAAACTTGGGTAATATCACGATGCAGTGGTAAGGCCTCGCTTGAATCATTATATGTTGTGGTTTTATTTGTGTTTTGCTTTTCAAAGACTTTCGAAGCCATTTCTTTTACCTAGCCTTTTCAAATAACAGTATGGTTTACTCAGCTGATATCGCCGACTGCTTTTGTAGTCATAAATTCATTTTTTCTTATCTAAGAAAATGACTGGAGTGCTTCGTTGTCTATGTAATTAAATGCTGAAGGTTAGAAGTCTATAAGATTTTATCAAGAATTATTTGCTAAAAACCAAACAATTAATAAAATCCGAGTAGAATGCTGAACTAGGATCGTGTTTAGAAGAATACTTTAACTATTTGTTTGGTGTAATTATGCATCTAAACAAAATGAGATCATCTCTTTGCATGGGTGCAAAAAAAGAGCAAACTCCAGTGATGACGTCTTTTTGTTCTGTTCATTCCAATTTAATGCTGGTAAATTAGGATGCTACGAACCACAAGCCATAAAATGAAATAAGAAGTACCTGATCACGTTTTATTGACAGTGTTCTATTCCTGACAAATTAATTATTGAGAAACAGGAACAGGATACGTCAGACCAACAATTTAACAAAAACTAATTTAAGCCGAGTATTTGTGCAGCAACAAAATTGCTTTAACAAAACCTTGTTTAAAGGACAAGATTGTCATTAATAAAATTCGGTCGATAAGGATGAATTCCAATTGAGCTTGAAGAAATGCTTTTGGCACTTACGTGTATACAATCTTTTCATTTCCTATGAGGCGTTTCGAGGAAAATGTCCTATTTAGACATTTTCATTCGGTGTTTCCTTAATTTGTTGTTCCCAAAACGCAATGAATTTGGCCCTGAACAATTAAACGATAGACGTGCGTTGTTAAAATGCTGTTGGCAAATACCTGTGTCTTTCGACACACCTTAGTCTCAATCCCTTAAGGTTCTTATAAAATTGCTAACGCAAATGTAAATCGGTTCAGATATTAAAAATCGTGTCAAATCTTAGAGAAGCTTGACATTTCTTTGCTAACAGCTGTCAATAAAAGGCAGAATTTTCCATTAAGAAAGCTGTGTAAGATTTGTAATAAGTAAACTTATGGTTCCGTACAAGCTCGTGAAAACAGACTTTTCTAATCTTTTCACACAATTAATAAATATTTTCTCGCATTATGAAAAACTACAGGCTTTGAAAATCAGGTGTAAGTTTCATCAAATGGTATGCATCAGTTTGATAAGTTACTTGCGATTCCAAACACTTAAGGTGTGACATTTAAGCTTCATAATCTCAACTAGAGTTTCAACGCCACTTTTTAAAAAATGGATTTTAGATACTTATGGCCTATCCTTTGCACGGTAAAATCGAAGCATGCAACGGCAAGAAATATGCAATCAACCATAACCGTGAAACTTTACTTCTTTTGTTACAACTTGAAAAAAGATTGAGTGTCCTTTATATTTTTTCTGTTATTTTTGCAAGTTGTGGTTTATGAAAAGCTAAGGTGAATAGCTACAGATACCAAGACATTCATAAAGAAGAAAAAGCAATAAAATTTGTTGACGTGTGTCTTTCAAATAAAGAAAGCCAGATAAGACTAACTCTGTTTTACTCCCAGCAGCAACAGATGTTTTTAATTTAGATAATCAGTCCTTCGTACGGTGCTTTTAAATGAAATCGGACTCTTTTATTTTTGCAGCTGTTCTAAAGACTGCAGTATACCCTACCATAAATTACAATGTCGTTACATCTTATCTTTTTAAACCTACCTTTTGTGTCCCCGTTTTTATCAAACTCAACTGGATAGCCAAGATTCCTCACAAAAGTCAAGTTCTTAATGTAGCTTAGAAGTTGTTTCGGGATAATTTCTGTTCCATTTAAAATTGAGGGACACCTTCCACTTGGCAACAAACTATTTGGCTCTTTGCAGTTTAACATATTTTGTAACGCGAAAGCAACTGTGTAAACAGCATCCATTACATTTGGTGCCTTATTTAATTGCAGATCAGCCGCTGTAGGAAGAGATCCATGGTTTGAACATGTTATTGCTTTTAGATGTTTTTCAATTCCTTTTGATCTTGATGTTACTTGCGCACCGGGATTAATGTTATGAGTAATGGATTTATTAGAGCACGTGATATTAGTACTCGTTTTATTATCACTCTTGGTTCGTTTATTGGCATTATCACATAAAGATGCATTATTAACCCCTTCGTCTTTAGTAGATTGACAGCCAAAATATCCTTTCCAATAGTCTAAGAACCAAGGATTATGACTAGTGTTTAATGGAGTCAGTCCTGCCATGTGACGTTCAAAGTCTTTAATACGTCCTTTCCAAGGTACTACACCGAGCATTCCCCCAATAATATCTTCCTTAAAGGGTAATACAGCCAAGCTATCACCCCAAGCCTCGGGTGCTATCCAGGTTTTACCTTTCAGCCCGAGTAGCTGTGCTTCTTCTAGGACTGCCAATGCACTTGGTCCTTCAGAGAATAACACTACCACTTTTGCCATCTTATCAGCTTTTAACTTTCTTACAATTTCAGATATTTTCATTCTCGTTTCTGGAAGGCGAATGTCCGAATGGAATAACTCATCAACAGAGATACAAATATTACGTGATCGTATTGCTTTTTTAAACGACTGTATTCCAAAGCGACCATAATCCTCGTCAGTGGCTATTGTCGAAACGTACGTCCAGTTATAGAAGGATACCAAATCGGCCATTACTTCAGCTTGCATAAGATCCGAAGGAATCGTTCGCAGAAACGAAGGAAAGTAAAGCTTGTCGCTTAATGAAGGACTTGTAGAAGAGTAACTGATTTGGGGAATATTGTCCACGCCAAGGATGTATGACATGGTTCTGGAAATTTTCGAGCCAGCGCCACCAATTACTGCTGTTACTCTTCTGCCTGGTTTTGAGCAAGTGCAGCTTCCGTTTCCTGTGTCGTTAAATACTTGATTTGCGTTGTAAATGTAATCAAGCGTTGCGTTCAAGGCAATGTGAGCGTTGTTTCCAGAGTCTGTTATAATGTAACCAAGTTTTTTGTTTGGGAGAACATCAGGGTTTTGGTTTATCTCATTGATTGCAAACAGCATCGCTTCAACCCACATTAAACCGCGTAGATTTAGCGTATAACAGTCCTTTCCACCAAATACAGACGACATGTAAGTAAAACGCGAGTTCTTCCCTTGCTCGCATTTGCTTTTGTTCTTTTCGCTAATGTGAAGAGGAAACAACCCACCAATTATGAAGTCTGCGTTTAGGTCAGCGATTCTTTTAGGCGGAAAGACACTTTGCCTTGAAACTTCATCCTCCGTTAAGGAAACACAAATATCAATATAAATTAAAGAGAAAATAAAAATGAGAAACATTATCTCTTTTCTTGTACTTCCCATTTAGACGAACAGTAAAAGCTTCTTCTTTACGCGTCTAAAGCATCATCTGTTGTCTTCTGCCTCCTGTTTTCACCAAGGGCCTCTTTATTGGCTATCTACAACGCACTAAAAAACCAACACAAAGAGATGACAAGTCATTTTCAATTGGCTGCTCATTTTGGTCGCTACCCATAATACAACAGTTCTTCCGCTTATTTTCGCGGTTTGTGGATACTTGATATTTGGTTTTGCTTAAAGTGAAGAATGAAAGGCAAGGTTTTTGAAATCAACCCACAAAAAATATTTCAAATTCTGGGGGATGCTCGCAGCATTAAGTGATATACCAAACTTCAAAGAGAGGCCGTAAACCCTTTGAATACCAAAAACCCATTAACCGCTCTCATCTTTCAATTAATTTTCCAATCTAACAATGCTGTGCACTAATTACGACACAACTCAGACAAACAAACCATCTATCGTAAATTCGAGAGATGGCTAATGCAATGTTTTGAACCGACGGTGGTATTTAACATTTGACAAGAACATCATTTCTTTTATATACAAGATCGCTACCTTCTCTATACACCTTTTTGTCAAACATGCGTCTGATTGTCTGAGTCACGTGGAGGTAGAAGTTTCTATTTCAAGAAATAGTGCACAACGCTATTGGTCACCCAATTGGATTTTTATGGATGCTAAACGCTTTTCAACAACCTGCTGCGTTTTCCAATCTCCGTAGACACAAAACCCACCACGCTAAATAAACAGATAACATGCACTAAGTGTGATATTCGTGTGCACAACGCCAGAGAGCGTTTTCAATTAACAGTGAAAACGCTTAATTGCATGTCTACATTTGGGTAGGCACAAATAAATGCCAATTATTTATATAAACACAACACGATTATTGGATTCTGTTTGTTTCCTGATCCATTAAGAACCAATATACTGTAGGATAAAAACATGTTTTCCAAGAAAAGAATAAACAGCAAAACTCAAAGTTAAGATGTAAAGTATAACAAAAGTATAATCATATAAGCTTATCCTAATAATTGCTTTCCTTGGCAAACGACAACAACATCCAGAACATTTATTTTTTGATAGCATTACGTTGAATGTAAAAGTTACCCTTCTGTTTTATTCAAATAAGCATAATTTGGTCTACCTAGCTCTGGCAGCTGGCAAAGTTATGTTGTTTTTTCAAAACTGTCAATTTTTTAGTATAGTAGAGCAATCATAGTTTCAATGAGAAAAAAAAATTCCAAACAAGCAAGGAATACTTATTGACCCTCGGTAAACTTGATGGCTGCATAGTTTTTCTAGTTTCAGAGCTCTGTAATCTCATCCGGCATTGTCATCGTATAATCGAAAATGCTTTTTGTACATATTCGTTAATATTCAAACTAGGAAATATACCGTATCGTACTTTACCGTGTTACATATTCTATAGAAAACGAAGCAGTACATATGAAGCGGGTATAAAGCTTAAAGTGAAAATGAAGCAAAAAGACGTTCAATATTAATGTTCATATCATATATGTTCCATAAAAACATGGTCTCTATGATAATATGCAAAAATGCCCAGCTACAATTATTTTTTGCGCCTCGTGCTTTGGCCACAGGAATGGAAAAACTGTACAAGTTGCTCTTTTGTTTTCAGAAAATTACCAAATAAATTTCTCTTGGGATAAACTGCAATATACCACTTGCCACTTGCATTTTCCTGTTGTACGTACTGAAGGCTTGTATCATAACGGGAGATATTGATGGCGCGTGGAATAGACACCTCGTTATTAATTGAATACGAGCTCCGTAAGAAAAGATATAGGCCAGAACTTTTACATTCATGAAGGAGAAGCGGTAACTAATTGTACTGACCTAGGAAGAAAGTTGATAGTTTGTTTATTAGCTGGATTTTAGAGAGACTGAACCAGTTTTGTTGTTTTAGCTGCCTTCACAGTAAATTTCGAGCCTCAAATTATCCAATGACACTGTGATAGAATGAGGTTGAGACAGAATTACAATGCTTTATAAAATTGAATCAAATCAAGCAATCGCAAACCATTTCAAAATCTAGAGTATTAAAACCTCTGTAGAAATCTGATCATGAACACCTATAAAAGGTATATTGCAAATCTAACCTTAGGTGGAGGCTGAGTAGTTATATAATTAATTCTAATGAAAAGAATGTTTTGTTTGATTGTGTTACCTGATTAATTAAAACTGATATAAATCTGTAGATTTTGTTTTTGCCTTAGGCAATAGTATTGCAATTGTGTAACATATATATATTTGAGGAAGTAACCGAAGGGGAAAGTAAACACGGGACGATCTCAGATCCCTTTTGTCAGTTCATTATTTTTTCCTTGGCAAAAAAACTTGTTAACAATCATTCGGGTTTTCTCAAGACTTTTCGAACGCTCTTGAAAAAAAAATCCCATTATTTATTTTAATTTCTTTTTAAATTAATGATTTTCATCGTCTTGAAAAATGGTGGCTGTAAGGAAAATATATTCCATATATTACTCTTTGATTCTTAGATAAGCGCTGTAGATTGGGCTATTGATATTTTTAACTATGACGGTTATTATCTGTTCTAGATGCTTTCCGCTATTACAAGCTGTATAATGTTATATTATAAGTCTCTCGACTCGTTTCAGTGTAACTTTCGAAAGAGTCTTTCGACGCCCATGCAGTGACATAATTTAAAGATTTTGACAACGCAAATCCTACTCATTCAAATACTATAGATATTCAATACTGAAAGTTAGAAATGAAAAAAAAAAAAAAAAACTCGATCGCGATGTGATTTTATCTTAAAGATTAGCAGAATTGATTTTTATAAAATTCTGTTGAGAAGCAAGCAAAAGGTTAACAAACCTTATTCGTTCGATATTCGACACAACGTTATATTGATTCGTTGTTTAACAACGTGTTTCGGTTCGCCAAAACAGCCTTCTTCGGGCAGTGACGAACATATAATTTACTTGAAACCTGATCTTTCAAAGATCCAACGTTTGCAAGTAAATTATTGTGTGGTTTCCTATTTATGCAGAAGTTTTTACTACTTTAGTTGTTAGCGAGAAAACGACAATTCTTTAATTAATAGACTAGGTTGTCCTAAATTTAAGTCAAAAAGTTTTAATTAAGGTTTACTAAGCCACTGTTGTTATCTTTCACTGAAAATAAAGAAAAAACAATTTTATAATTCCCGACCATACGTATACTGGAGGCAGTATATATTACACGATCGATCGGCTCTTAGAAACAAGAAAATCTATAAAAACTATGTGCTTTAAGCAAATGTGTTTCGCTAAAAGATACATTGACCAAAACTCAAATTTGAAGAGTAAAATGCTTGTTCTTAAATAACCGATGTATGGGCAATATCATCTCGGAAAGAAAAGTTTTTCCTAACAGAAAATAACGTAACGAAAGATAGATTTGTATTGAAAATAAATATACATCATGCACATAAGACACGGCCGCCTATTTGTTTGTTAACTCGCTCGGCCGCGTTTTAGAAAGATTGCGGTAATCTTTGAAAAGCTATCTTCTCATTTTTTTCCCGCTATCAAATTTCTTTCCCCCTTCAGAATTATCTAAGTACTTCAGAGTAATCCAAAAAAGATTAACTATTATAGGCTGGCCACTACCATGATAATAAACCGACATGTTTGGTATTTAAAAAATATCTTCAGCTGTACGTAAGACAAATAGATTTCATGTTCCTATTCGATTCTATAACCGGATTATATCTTTTATGGCAGAACCATCAGGCATAAGAAAAGTGTGAAAAATAACCTTTTGGGGCGTTTTTTGATATCGCCATTATAATATATGAGCGAATTTTATATTAACATAAGAATAATTATGCTCAAAGCAATTAATCGGGTTCTTTAAGTCTTTAAAGCACTAAAATTTTTTTATTTACAAGGCAGCTTGCTAAGTTGCCACAATGTTGTGTGCTTTAAGCCAATAAACAAAACTATCAAAGTGACAAGCTTGCATTGGTGTGGACAGCCCTAATAGTACTGAATGCGGACTAAAGAGAAACACTAAAACACACAAGCAACAATCGGTAGTAGCTTTTTAATTTTGTAGCACACATACATGATATCGATTATTCCGCCCGCAAAAACTGTGAGGATCGAATTTTTAACCTACCCGTCTTAATTTTCAACTACATTTTTTCGCAGTCCATTTCAAAAGTTAGATTGATTTAAGAAACCTTGCTGTTTTTCTACTAAGGGTAGCGCTGATCGCAAATGTTTAAATGCTCGATTTAAGAAAAAAACTCACTTCCCGGCAGAGTGGGAGTTATATAAAGTAAAGTGCATATTCGGCTTTATAAGCGTTTTATCGAAAATCATACATTGTGTAATTGATCCCAATAAAACAAACTAAATGCAAGATGGTTACCGGTTTTCTTCATTAAATTCGTAAACTCTTAAAACACATTGTAAAAATACATGGGGAACTTTAAATCTTTAACTGCAGTTAAAACCTTTTTAATCTTTGTTATGCATTAATTTTCTCAACTAAGGCCGTTACCTTTCGTTTAACAGGCTTTTGAGGTGTTTTAGTTTTCGTCTGCCGTTGTTCACTACATTTTATCAATCCTCGTTGTTTCAGTATCAATTGTCTTGGTTTGTATGTGCTTTGTAAGGAGAAGTTAGATGTTGATAACTGACTTCCAAACTGAACTGAAATGAATATTGTTTAATGAGTTGCGAAAAAGCTATTTCCTTATTGACTTTCAACCAAAATTCTAAGAACTTGAATTAGGTTTTCAAGTATAAGTTTATGTCTTGTAGAAACGCTTTGAGGTCTTCAGCAAAGATGACACGCAGTTTTTTTTCTTTAATAAAAAATGTGATCCCTTTGATTTTTGTTGGCCTTGCATTTGTACAGGAAATATCTCGATAATTTAGATAAATAAGTACAAGCTGACAGAAAACTGCCGCTTATCGGGGTGTTACTTGGAATAAATCTGACGCTCATTAAAATGCTCTCATTTAAGATAGTTAATTGTCTTCATCATGCCAGTAATTCATACTTCGGCCGAATCTCGGGCTGATTTGACAATTTGCATTCGCTTATCACTTTCAGCATCATTTTTCCATTAAGAAGAAAAAATTGAATGGCCGTTCATCAGTTTAATAGCTATTTTACTTTAATTTTGGTCCTCTATTGACTTTGTTTGTAATTAAAAAGGAGTGTTATTTAAAGAGTTAAAGAGAAAACGACAGACACGTACAGTTTAGAAAATTATTTCATATTAAACCAAAGTTAAAGTTGTTTTGGTAAATACTATAAAAGTTGTTGATCGGTCTTTTTGAGTTTAGGTCCTCTGCAAAACAATGATACAAAATCTTACACCCACAGCCAAAGCTAACACAACTGTACAAAAATTATCAAAAACTGTGTAAACTTTTTTTATAAGAACAACTTTATAAAAATAACGAGGCTCAGATTGGCCTAAATTTAAGAACAATTTAAGAAAAAGCTGAGGCTCGGGGCGCGATTGAACAATTGTTTTTTAGCCGTTACAAAAAAATGTTTCGCAATTTTTTTCTGTTTTAATCATTGTCGTATTTGAAACCATTCCTGGAGTAGTTCCTGAAAATGAATCAGGGGATGAATTGGTCAAGAATGCACCCACCAAGCAATCCGTTTTTAAATACATTTATATATTAAAGTACCTTAGACTTCGTTTATTTACAATTTAAACCACAGATGGAAATAAGATCATCTTAAGAAAATATTTGAGGCTCAAATCGCCATAAAAATTAAGAACAATGATCCTCGGCCAAATGTACTGGTTCTTATGAAAAAACCCTGTATAGAAACAACTCGTTAAATCGATTGCAATGCTCGGTAAGTTTCGCACGACTGAATCATGACTACTAAGCCACAATGAGCCGAAGCGTTATTCGATATCGGTCAATGGCAACTTTATTTTGATATTACTAACCGTTTCAGCCCAAGTCAGTATATAATATAATAACCAACATCTACTTTATTTTTATATAGCTCATTCGAAATAGGCCATTTTGTATCAAGAAAACAGAACATTTTCAAAATGCAGATCTATTTAAGTTGAAAGACAAAAACGATCCTTCTAAATTGGTAACACAAAAACTGTCGCATCTAGTTGGAGAATTTAGCAAAATTACACCAATTAGCCTATTTTGGACTGAAAGGCGTAGTGTTTTAGTAATAAAGAAACCGCAAAAATAGTGCATTGTTACAATCCATTAGTCAAACGGAAAGACAAACACAACAACGCGGTAGGATGCCTAAACTCGCCTGTAAATGGATTTTCTAAAAAGCCTTTCGTGACGTGTTTCAGCAAAATGGAAGGTCTTCTTTAAAAAATAGAAAGTTCTTTCTAAATGTTTCCACCGCAGTCTTGGGATTTGTCAAATACTTGTTGGTTTTCCGTAGATCTCATAAAAAGAAAAGCAATACCAAAAAACGTTTAATTACCCGATTAACATCTGACTCATTGCCAAATGAAAACTGAATGTGTTCTTTGTAACTATGGAAACAAAGTTCTATCTATCTATCTGTCTATCTCTATCTGTCTGTTTGTCTGTCCGTCTGTTTATTTATCTATTTAAAGATAAAGCTACCTTTTGATTAATGTCGCGATCGGTATTTCCGTCAACTAATTGTAAATGCTGATATAAATGGAAGTCGATCGAGCTTCCCTCTTATGTCAAGGTTTTGGGCTTTGGCAACGACCAACGTACTTTGGCACTAGTTGCAAAAGTTAGTTGAGGAGAAAAAGGGATACACCCTTCACTCCAAAGCTCCTCGACCAGGCCCAAAAGAAAGATTTAATCAAACAATTGCAATATTTTAATTTGACTCTAACTTTAAAATTTTATTCTTTAACTCTTTTTTGCTTACTATGTCCAATGGTCAGCATCGTAGTTATAGCTACAATTAACTGACAAAATTCGTATGATCTCTTTGAGTGTTAAATACGTTCAAGATAAACTTATACAACTGATTAAGATGTTTGACCAAGCTAGGCCTAATAAAAATGTCAGCTTGTTCATTCTACAAAAGAAACTCTTTTGTAACAGTTTCAGAATCGAGGGCGCCATTTGGTAAACCTTTTTTCTCACAGGTCTCGGTCCCAGTACCCTCACATTTTAGCTCTTCCACATTGCCGGCAGCATCATCACCACCAATGCTACAGTTGTCACATGCATCCTCGCTCAAATCACCTTCCCTCAGCGTTTCCAAGCTAAATCGCTGCTGAAAGCTTGATCTGGAGTGACTTCTTCCGTTGGAGTTGCGGCGGAAATCCTCTGGTGTTGTTTCTACGTTCTCGTCAACTGCGCATGTCTGAACATCTGTAAGATTGCATACCGTTTTGTTTACGTTTTCTGACGATTGACGTTTCTTTGAGTTCTCGTGGCTAAACTTAGAAGTATCTCCGTCGGCTTTGATTAGGATCAGGAGTTTAGGGATGAAAATGCAACCCATGCAGGCGAAAGCGGCAATAAAAACAGTGAACGTAATAACAATGACTTTGCTAGTTCCTCGTACGTACCGATAGGTTGGAAAGAATGCAATAACTACGATACATAATGCTATTGATGAAAAACTTACAAATTTGGCTTCGTTAAGGTTTTGTGGTTGGTTTCTCTCCCTAAATGTTATCAAAGTGGCAGCTATGAGAACAATGAATGGGAATACCGTTGCTAGGATACGGACAACGGGATAGTCTTCTCTGCATTCTAAGAGACGAGTGTTTTCAAACTCGTTAACGTAGTGTGCGACTGAGGGATTTGTGCTCTGCCAAAGTATAATCAGTATTAATTGGAATAAAAGGAAAAAACACACAGGTGTCAGCTGTGCATACATCATCTGAACATCAATCTTTACGCGGAAAACTATTGATCTAAGCCAGTGAATCGCCTGTTGGGTTTTAGCAAGTAGAAACACTGCATAAAGCATCTGTAAGAAAAGAAACAGCGAGTTTAAGACTGCACAAGAGTTGTTTGATGGCTTAGTAAGCACATAAAAAATCGTAAACAAAAAAGTTATAAATAATGTTACAAGGAAAACGCTTAGCAAAAGCGGGCTTGAATCTCGAACAAGGGAAGTATTCCGGATGCGAGCAATAATGGCGGAAACAAAAGACGTTAAAACTAAGCCTAAGACACTAACAGTTATAATTGCTATCCCAGATGGATCAGAGTATTTAAGGTAAATTATCTCCCGCAAAACACATTTCGTACGCGCTTCGTTGGCGTAATAAGTCTCATTGCATTTCTCACACACTTGTGCTCCTTTCTCGGAGCTTACCCTTCCTTTGGAACACCGCTGACAATTCCAGCAGCACTCCGACCTTCCTACAACTTGTTCACCTGGTTGGCACTCTCGAAAACATGTCGACTGGGGTCTCTTTCCAGAATTCCATGCCATTAATGTCGTGTTGATAGAAAAATTAACTCGATCTCCATGTTTGGTCCAGTCGGCAATATGAACCAAGCGCATAGTCCCTGATGGTAAAACTTGCAAATTGCGAATCGTGTATCCGCTAAACACTTTTTCACCGTTGTTGTTAAACTCTACAGGGGTTCCATAGACGCTTTTAAATGTTGTGTGCTTTATAGATTGAAGTAGTACCTCTGATTCGATAGAGGAAGTTATTCTCGCACAGTGACTTGCAATACTTTTTACTTTACAGCTTGTGAAAATGTCTCGAAGGCCGTATGCTACGGCATTCACAGCGTCAATTACATTTCCACTGTTTTCGTTCGTTGTCGAAGAAAATTTATCACCAAGGGGGAGTTTTTCGGACGAGTTACAGTAGCGCTGGAAATTTGAATTAGGAAACAACTTGCCGTCTTTACGAATTTGACAACCGAGTTGTTTTGCAAAGTACCATTCTAGCCACGCATTTCCCTTGATGGACCCAACGGTCAAATTTCTAATGTAATTGTCAAACTTAGGAATTTTTTTTGCTGTCGAAGCAAAGGTAAAAATGCCGTTTAGAAAGTGTTTTGATATATTTAGTTTTGTTGTTTTAGTTCCCCACGCATCGCTTGTAATCCAAGTTCGATCGGTAAGGTTTTGTTTTTGAGCGTGCCTCAGAAGCCTTTCTCCTTGTTGCAAATAGCTGAATACTATAACAACTTTTGCTCGGGTTGCTTTCTTAATATTCTTTACAGCATTGTAGATAAGTTGTTCAGAGTTTTCTGCTGTAAAGCTTATATAATCGTCGTTTGGTATGCAAACACCAAGTTTTCTTGCCGCAGTCTTGAAAGCCGCAGCTCCCATTTTACCATAATCGTCGTCACTTGCGATTAAATAAACGTAGTTCCAACGAAAATACTGTACAAAATCTGCCATCGCCTGAGCTTGAAATTCATCCGAAGGGATGGTACGAAGAAAACTCTTGTATCTGCTCTTATCACTCAAAATACGACTCGTTGAGGCGTAACTAATCTGCGAAATGCTGTATAGGCCAAGTAAACTCGCAACCGGTATAGATATCCATGATATCGCGGGCCCGATAACAGCTGCTACCCTTTTACCAGCAAAGAGTTCACTTTCTCGGCAAAACTGCTCATCCGTTCTACACACGGAGTTTGGTCTATGTTCGGAAACAATTTTAATGGCTTGATTCATGGCCGTCGGGATATCGAAGCAAGTGTTATCGATCTTGTAGCCAAGAGTGTTTCCAAAGAGTAAACCTGAACGGTTGATTTCCTCAACTGCGTACATCATGGCGACCATCCAAATCAACCCGTCATCTACATCGATTCTTTCACATTTGCCATCATCACGGTAAGTTATAGGAAAAAGTCCTTGTAAAATGATTTTTCCGTCCTTGTACACAGAAGGTCCACCATGTTTGGATAATACTCCAGAGCAGCTCGGAAAGACAACAAATAAACTCACCAAAAGAAAAATTAGAAATAATTGCATTCTGAACGATTGCTCTTTTAGCTTAGTCAAGATTCCCTTTCCAGCTAACTTGCGGAAACGGACTTGTTTCTTAATTGTTTTTGTTTCTTGCTATGTGAAGCTTGTGATGACAATAGTACATCGAACTGACGACTGAAAAGTTGGCCCAGTGACATAAATGTCAGAAATGACGCTCAGTTCTAACTACGACAAACAAATGGAAAAGTTGGGTAATTAAATATTCTGATTTCGGCCGTATGAAATGCGCTCGTGGTAACGCATAGAAAACGGACTACTTTGTTCCTACAATTAAGAACTGGCGTTTAAAAGTAACAAAAAACCTAACAGTGTAGTGTACTGAATACCTTTTAATAATTTTAACAATTAAATCATTAAATGTAGGATACGCCGGCGCCGTATTAGAATGTGCAGACTGACAGATGGCTAGCGGCTCAGTTGTCTATCGGAAACTTGATTATTCTGTATATTTAAAAAAGCAAACAGCTGCAAAATAATTTGAATGCATTTTAGTTTGACATGTCAGACGACAAACAGAGCATAATTCACATTCAGTATGATTATATATGATTATAACAAGCTCTTCAAAACACAAATGTAAGTTTCTTTTCGTCTCTGTGGCACTAAAAGCGCGCGTGTGATATTTTTTATCAGTAATCACTAATTTTAGCGTGTTTTACATGAAAACAAATATGTATCTGAGTTCTGAATTTATTAAAGGGAAAGATTTACTGTTTTTTTATTTGAAACTCTAGTTTAAAGTGGTGAATTAAACGTGTACGTAGGCGTGACGTCTAGAAAGCAGCACTAAGCCTTCATAATGCCTCACACACATTTTCTGAATAAACATTTTTTTCGGAACAGCGGCGCTAAAGTTGGTCTAATACCCCTCAAAACTATCGAATTTTGAAATTTGGTAAAACAAGACAAAATGCAAATGACGAGCGAGGTGCAAAGAATTATGGACAAAAAAACAAACGCTTTCCAAAACTAAAGAAGGCGACCGCGTTCTTTGCCAGCTGCATCAGTGCAATCAGTCTAACGACGTTTGTTGAGCTATTAGTGGGAAATTTGCAAGGCTACACTCTTTCTTTTTGAGAGAATACATTTTGTAAGAACACCGAGGCTGAATTTGCAAAACTATAAATCCATCCTCCTACGCAACTCAAGTTCTTCTCTATGGATTCTAAAGGAAGTCCAAAATGAAAAATTGTTCTTAGTCTGAGAATTGGGGGGAGGGGGGTCGTAGCCGGTTTCTAAATAACTCAGTGCTGTATTTTTGGTATGTTTCAAAAATTGTTCTTACGCCTGTGTATCGAATTTTAAATGCGTGCAGTAGCTTCAATCTTATATATTTGCTAAGAATCATTTGTAGCCTCTCGGCGCTCAATCAATTTCTAAATAGCATTGTGCATTATTATTTAAAACAAATTTTTACTCCCACGCGACTCAGAAAAAAGGGGCATGCTTGACAAAAAGATGTATAGAGAACGTAATGATCTTGCAAAAACAAGAAATTTTAAATTTCAAATATTTTGATCGGTTAAAAACATTGCACTAGCCGCACCTCAGTTTTACGATAGCGGGTTTGTTTGTCTAATTCATGACGTCACTAGTACACAGCGCTATCTTCGCTATACAGGATGGTCCTGACAAGATAACTAGCAAAATGAATAAATAAATTAAAAAGATATTCATATAAAACCTTGCAAAG
>JAOBAT010070092.1:0-22127 GCA_026413305.1 Hydrozoanthus tunicans | reverse complement strand
TCTTCCATTTGAGAACAACAAGAGCATTGTAAAGATTTGCCTGTCCCCAGATAGTAATACAATAATCACAGTTGATGGAAAAAGGATGGAAGAAGGAGATATTTAAAAAAACTGAAAGCTACTGTTGAAGCAATGGTCATAAATTACACTTTAAAATATACTTTTCCAAAGTATATATAAAACTTTATATTTACAATTCTAAGGTGTAAACATCAACATATCTTTATATCATACTTTGTTCAATTAAGCACCTGGGAGCTTTATTCTAAAGAGAAAATGTCAGACCAATATAAAAGGACCATTTATAATACCCTATATCGTTTGTCAAAATTCTATATTGATACACATAAACATGTTTGCCAATTTCCTTGAATTTTAGTAAATTCACAAGACACAGAGTCAAACTCAATAATACAAGATTTAAAGAACTTTAAGTCAACAAAAATACTAGTAATAATCATCTCGAAAAGACCTGTTTGTTGTGAGTGATCTGTGTAGAACTCTCTTCAACAAATAAAGGAACTTTCAGTCCATGTGTTATTGAAAAAATGATAGTCTATATATTATTATGTTAACTTACACTGTGAGTTTGACTAGGCTACTTATATCACACTGATTTTTTTCTACGATAGTTAAATTATTTTCACATTCAGCCACATTCAAAAAATTTATGCCAAGACATTAGTTAGGAACAATTACTACTTTTCATTAAAATTATAATCTTTACTAACACTGCTTGAAAACTTGTAGTAAACTCTTATCATTTTATAAAACTCCATTAACTAAACTATTTAAAAACAAATTGAGTTATTTCATAACTGCTCTTAGAGAACACAATCAATAATGAAAAAACCTGTGTATAATTGAAACAGGGATACTTTACAAATATTAAGCAAATTAAAACTGAATTAATTAATGTAGCATAAAAATTTGCAAATTTTTCATTCTTAAATGAAAACTCTATTTAATGTGCTAAAACCTAACCTATTGTTTAAATTTTAGCACTAACAGTAATTAACAATATCAAAAGGTTGAAAGGTCAGAAACAGAAACTGAAAATTACACAATAATTATTTCTTACCTCAAATTCAATTAACTGCAACAACATAACAATTATTGCCGCCTTTCCTTAATTATCTTGGCAGATAAGAATTTTCTGTTCTTTTAGAAAGTAGTTATGAAACTTTTTGCAAAAATTAAAAAGATATTGCTATGTATATGACAAAATACCAATAAACAGGAAACAGACTCCAGCTTTGGACTAGTTTGCATCAAGTTTCACAGAAGTTTATTTTACCTTAAGTGAACAAACTCAACAGTCATCGTTTCTTTACTTTATCTTAAGTAGCTAGGCAAAAGTTGAACCTGGTAAACCAATTTTAATTCATATATCTTATTGCAAGATCACGGAGAACTAAATATCATACTCGTAAAACGTCTGAATATAGAAAAACGTTCAATACTATATTCGAAATTCAATCCTAGAGATTTAAAGTACGTTACCATCTTTTGGTAGCTATAACTATTTTGGCTGTAACTATCTTTATATGGAACAAACTGTATAATACTTGATAGTAACACAAACTGAACGTACGATCAAAAGTGAAATTCTCCTAACATTTCAAACGGTTTGTTTTCAAGTCGTGTACATTTTTCGTGTGATCTCTATGAAAAGCAGATCAATTTCGTGCGGGTTAGAAATAAAATTAGAATGTTATTAAACAGGCACTAAATGACTGAATGCAGTCTACTCGCTTTAAATTTTTACTTGCGGTGTAGGTATTTCATTTCCTGTACACCGGAATCACATGGTTTGAAATCTGACCAACAATACACGAACAATGAATTTCCACGCGAAAGCCAAGACTCCAAACCTCCCCGAGTACCAGCCACCATTATTGTCCAGATCGCAACCCCCCAAAAAACTCGAGTTTTTTCAGTTTAGAAATAGTATAAGCAAAACAGTTTGTTCTTTGGCTCCAGTGGCAAAACTCCCAATGTTTATGGATGAATGAGCCATGTTATTAGGAAACCAGCGATGAGCAAAATTAAACGTCTGTGATGCACACATAAAGGCTTCCACGCAACAGACAGCCCGTTTCTATAACGGGATATTCTTTACTAATGAAACTAAACTAACCTAAGAATGAAAATAAACCCAGTTCGTCCGTTATCGCCTCCGAATAACAGTTTCGTTCACGCAAACGTTATTCGTCAGTGTCTGCATACATTACATACACAAACCTCGACACAAGGGTGACTTACCGAGCACATTTTCGCCCTTTCTTTTCACGCTTTTCGACGTTGAACCCATTCCAAAAACTGCAAGTGAGCTCTTCAGATTCACAACTATCTGATGCTGTCAAATCGAGCTCATTAGGTTCCATTACACGAGCTAAAGACGGGAAAATATTACCTTCATAACACCCTTCCCGCCATTATCTATCGAAAGCGAACTTCAGCCTTGATGTGTTCATGGAGCATGTCTAATATGTGACGTCACGCACACTCAAGTCGTCTGACGTTTCTTACTCGTTTCAGGCTCTCAATTTTTTTCCATTTGTAAACGCCAAAAAGTTTTGCCGGTGGCCTGTGTACAAACAAGCGAAAACTCATCCTTAGGCTCCCCTGGCCCTGCCCAAAAGCGCTGTTAGTCATAGAGGCTAGGTTACACAAAAAACAACACACGTGCGGAGATGAAGTTTTCATACAAGGTGAGATTTGGACAGTTGTGTTGTATGATTTTTGGTCCGAAATTTCCTTTTATATCGATTATTATTCGATTCTGTATTACTAATATTGCGATTTATACAGTTTTCCAACCTTTACGGCGCTGTTTACAGGCGTGGGAACGTTGAATTTACCTCCGATGGGGATTGCGTTGTGAGCCCAGTTGGGAACAGGGTATCCGTTTTCGACTTGAAGAAGTAAGGAAACTGCAGTTTTTACTATGTTACTGGAAACAGTCTTTTTCCAACTGATAGTTATCTGAAAAAATATCCGATCCGGCACTAGACAGCTTAATTAAGGTGTTTCTGGAAATTCTTGCATTGTGTTGTCAAGCAACTTAGTCATTCGTGGTTTATGATTAGCAATAATCATGCATAGAACCAGGAATGACTAAGTTGCTTTATTGACTACATTTTCAGTTTCTGCGTTCTTGTCAAAACAATCAAGTTCTTGATTACAATTTGAACACAACACTAGAACATTATCAATGTATATATATATTTTTTTTACTTTTAAGATTTCGTGACAAAACGCTGTGATAGAAATGTTGCAAAAGTTAAGTATTTATTTTCCCCCATCCGGAATTCATCATTGTAATTAAACCGCCTTGAACATATCCTTATACAGGGTTCAGAATTAGATTCCGGCCGCCATTCTTCCGACGATTTTAATTTTAAGTGCAATTTTAAGATGAAATGATTTTACAAAATGGGAAATCAGAAAATGGAAAGCTGCTTGTAAGTTAAAAGATAAACCTGATTTCATCACCTCAAAATGACTACAATGAGATGAGAAGCGTTAAGACCAAACTTTTTCTTTCTATGTATAATCTGTTCATGCCAAAAACAGCTGGCCAAAATTATGGTCTATATTGAACAATCTACAAAGGCAAGAAATTAATTTCTGCTGTTTTGTTTTTTGAACTGTCACTGATGTGGAAAAGGCCCTGAGAAAATGCACCGCTCTTATGTTATGCTAGTTTTTACTGGGGGTGTTAAAGTTGTATCCAGGCCATTGGGTTGGTATTAATGTCAAGTCTTGTTTGCAACAAGTTAATGAAAAGTGCCGTTTTTAGCTTAATAATTGTACAAATGTCAGGCGACAACAAAGTTTTCATGATACCTGACATACTGATCCTTTGATTTTGTTCACAATTACTAGTAACCGGTCATGGACTCTTCCATTTGAGAACAACAAGAGCATTGTAAAGATTTGCCTGTCCCCAGATAGTAATACAATAATCACAGTTGATGAAGGTGAGGTCATGAGATGTATGAATATATTTACTACTGAAGAATGAACTGGTAAAAATCAGGTGAATCTTAAACCCAAGTTATTTGAGGGAGAGACTTGTACTAAATATTGAGGTTCACCATAGTTAGTAATCTCTGCTATGATGAAAGTTTTTCAACAAAATGATAAAAAGTTGATTAGTAATACTTAGGCCACAACAATTTAATTTCCTGTTTTTCAAACATTTAGGTCAAAAATTTAAAATCGGAGGGGGGAAAAAGATAAAAATAAAAGGCTTTCAAAACTTGACACAGCACATGTAACACTACTGAAAATATCAACAAATCAATTGAACATATATTGTTCAATCATTAAATATAACACATTTCACTCATATTTAAAGTCGGGATGCAGTAATCCGTCCAGCAATCAATATCAACACTTGCGAACTGGAAATAAATGTTTTTTCAACACAAACATTGTTGTAACAGAACTTTCATTTCATGCAGGTTGGTCACCAGTTCCAATTCATCAACCAGGAGTGCAGTCCAAATTAAATATTAACAATTACTGCAATACTGAATGATGAATTCGAGACTAAGTAAAATGTTTCTTGTCGTGTGACAAAAGATGTTGAGCCAAGGTTTTCTATATTAATACAAATCTTTATCTACAGTACATGTCAGATGATACAGTACATCAATATATTAATTTTAACAACAAGTATGCACATATTGCATGTCTCTTTTGCAAAGCATGTACACAGTTAGGTAGGTCTGCCACTTCGGTTGTCTATATCCTCTTCCCACGATGTTTGGAGCTCTGACAATTGATTCATAAACAAAGTCTTTCAAATTTCATTGAATTTCGCCGTTTTCACTGAAAAAAAAATACAAAAATTGTACAAGGAATGTGCAAACAAGCGCAAATGATCTCCTGTGACTCATGTCAATTTTTAATACCTTATGTTGTGTTGTTTACAACTTAGGGTCGTTCATCCAAGGAATCCATTAAAGTGCGTGTAAAATTTAACTGAAGACCAAAGTACAAAACATGTCCAGCAAGTTGTTATACAGCCGGAAGTTGGCTCGAGTTGTGCTAGTTTTCTTTGCAGGCGAATGAATAGCCGCTTGGGATGCCATAAGTTTGGAAAATGCATTTCGCCGGTCTTCTTTGGGGCCGGGCTTTTTTGCAGTATTATCTCCATTGACATCTGGAATAAAAAACTCTAAATAGCGGTGCCCAAAATCGGCAATCACAGCCAAAGGTGTGTCAAGTGAAACTGCTGTTTTATAACCCGATTCGTTCTCAGCTGTAAACAATTTCATTTTGGCAGCGTCGGTGAAGGTAGTTTCAAACTCAAAGAGCCCTTCTGAAGCAGGTACACAGAGTGACAATTGGGTCAGCTTCTTTTCAAAGGTCTTTCCTCCTGATCTTAGGGAGATGCAGAAATATTTTCTTCCATTCGTGTTCGTGTTCGTGTTTATTCAACTCTGATACAACCCATAAGATGCTCCCATTGACGATTCTCTTTGTCACACATGTGTACCCAATGCTATGTTGCCCGCGTTGGTTTTCGATCGAAAATAAAGGCACAAATTTCGTCTAGGAATATGCACAAGAACAAAAAATGAGAAAGTACTAAGAGTTTTCTTTATTTCAATTTTTGGATAATTATTTATTTTTCTTTTTTCAATTTTCGAAAATTTGAGTTCGGCGGGTTCGAAAAACAGGAAATTAAATTGTTGTGGCCTTAATGATAATAATAATAATGATACTAATAATATCATTTGTATTATTATTATTTTGTTATTATTATTATTATTGTTATAATTATTATTGTTATTGTTATTGTTATTATTATTATTATTATTATTATTATTAATGTTGTTATAGGCTAAATAAATAGCCTGAATGTAGATGGAGTTCCGGTTCAGTCAATATACAGTTAATAGCTGCAGTAAGTGGCTATGTGTAGAACAAGGTGTCACTTTTAGTGTTTTAAAAGCACTAAACTTTTTGCTGGTCAGGTTCAGCTTGATATCTAGATAAGAATGAATCCATTTCATAGGTAACGAACCAATTACCATCATCATCCTCTTGCATTACAGTGCTAAGAACAACCTTAAGGTTTTGATTGGCTACTAGTTAGTACATACTGTAAATTGCAGTCACCAATACTGATATTCCTTTCCTTTAAAGTCCCTATCAAGCTTATTTTTTTGCTTTTTGGATTAAAACTGTTGTCACCTGTGAACTCAAAATTTGAATAACCAAAGAAAACTTCCACATCTAAGTATACTTTTTAACCAAAAAAAAAGATTAGAATGAAAATTTTGACTGAGCAGGCTGGGGACTGGTAACCTGTGACGTATATGTAGCAGCATTGAGTTATGTGGTTTTTGTTTAAAAAGTTTCATTTCTTTTAGAAAATGTCATAAAGTTTTTATTTCAAATAATTTCAAGGGAATAATTCATTGAGTAAAATTAGAACAATGACTATTGTAGCCAGAATCAAATTTTTTGAGGTAAAAAATATTGTCTCTGCTTCATGCCTCGTGCAATGACATATACCTCCTGATATGTCATCATTGCACGCTAAAAATGTAACAGAAACAGCGAGAAAAGGTTCTATTTTAATAAGTTACTATTATTAAAGGGTAACTTCTTTTTTCATCTGGAATTTAAAGAAATAAGCTTGATAGGGACTTTCACTTAGCCTGTCATAAATATTTGATAAGTAGTATCTCGTTAAGTATTAGTTCGGTTATCAAAGAAGTCTTTGTTTAGATGGCAGATGTCTGGTCTCCAGTCTTAAAGCCAAAGCTGTATTGCATCACTTCAACTTCAAGAAACCAGTGTCTGACATAAAGTTCAGTCCTAATGGGAGGTAAGGTTACCGGCTTTATTAAAGAAATAATTGAACAAAACTACTCAAATCTCTCTAATAAGCCCTCTCTCTAGTTAATAAACCTGCAACCTAAAGCTTCAAGCTATCAATAAGCCCTCCTCTCTAATACATGCCCCCAATCAAAACATAAATAGGTGAAGAAGCTAAAACATAAGGCATAGTTGGTCAAAAAAAAATATTATGAGCAGTTGTATCTGTTTCAGTTTTGGAATAGTGCTGGTTGTAAATTACCCAGTGAACACACTGAGTTAAGTTCTAGTTGCTATTAATTTAATCTGTTTGGTACCCAGGTTTCATGTTGTGTCAAAAAATACCTGACCCCACCAGGGCTTATTAGGGCATTTACAGTAAGGTAGACAATGTATAGAAGCAGCTGCTCTTCTAGCAAGGCAAAGACCAAAAGTGGCTGATCACTCGGCTAGTTTTGCTTAGTATTGCCTTTTCGCCATGTGGGTAAACTTTGCATTGTAGAGATTCACTGATATGTTCATTAACTTGTGATAGAATGATGACAAGGTATAAGGAGAGTTTAGATGTTGATAAACTTTTTAGATAATTAAGGTTAAAAAAACTTGCTCAAGAAAAAATATAACACGAGTACTAACCTTTTAAAAGATGGAAATAAATTGTTATAATGCTCTTTAAAGTGTTTTTAGTTAATAAAGTTAATATATATATTAATTACTTTTATTAATTAGTACATAGACAAAAATTAGTACACAAAAACCATTGAGAGTATCTTTCTGGCGTTTTGGCTTTTTTAACACCATTTTCTTATGTATGTGTGTTTTCTTAAGAAGTCTCTATTTATTTTTATAATTTTTTGTTTCATGGAATATTAGCTATCTGCAATACTTTCTAAAGACAGAGTTTCAGATATGTGCTGTTCTTGTTCTGCAGGTACATAGCTGTAACACATTGGAAACAAATTCAAGTTTGGCATGCTCCAGGACACACTAAAGATTTTGCGCCATTTGTGCTTCACAGGACTTACACTGGGCATTATGATGATAACACTTGTATTGATTGGTCTGCTGACTCAAAGTATGAGAGTCTTAGATCTATTGCTTCTAAATACTTTTAACTACTATAAAAAATATTGATTTGCCAAATTTGAGAAACATAAGGTAAAAGTATGCCAAGATATGGCTTGTAGAATTTTGAATTTTTCCCACTTACCAAAAGACCGACAATATGACATAACAGGTTACCTGCGTCTCACCTCAATTCATCCAAAACCAATTTTTAAACATCTGTAACGAAATGAGGTTCTATTGAAAACTCTAGCAGTAACAAATGTTTTGAAATTGATTTATCTCTTCTTCGTGGCACCTTTTAGATGGACTGAGGTGTTATACCAGGGTTCTGTCTCATACATTTTACTATATACAGTAATAACTTTTGCTGAGGAAACAAGTATTTATCGTTATACTGCCGGGAATATCGTTAAACTGGGGTTCCACTATAAATAACTTAATTGATTTGATATTACTGTTAGGTAAATCACTTGTTTGAAATAGTGTAGCACTGTCTTCTGTAAACTTTGTTGTAACTTTATTTCCATGCACATATTATGATGCAGATTCTTTGTCAGCGGTAGTGAAGACATGACAGCCAAAGTGCATTCTCTCAACCCTGTTAGAGGTTTTACTCCAGTAACCCTCTCAGGTCATCGAGACATAATCATAGGTTGCTTTTTTGAAGAGAAATCTTTAGATGTATCCTTTTATTCTTTACTGTTGTAGAGAAACTATTAACGAGTTATGTACAAATTTTGGAAGTAATATTATATTAAACTAAACAGTCAGTCAAATAAAAGTTAGCTAGTTTTTAATAATTAGTTTTTACTACTTCTGGAGTCCCAACACTCATGTGTAATATAATTCAATTCTTAAAAAAGTGTAATTTTCATCTTTCTCCTGTAAATTATGAGTATGAATAAAATCTATTACCAAGTATAATAATTGTTGCAATCCCCCCCCCCCAAAAAAAATAAACATCTGAAAACACTGCAGTTTATTGGTTTAAAAGTATATACATGCATGGAAATTGTATTTAATTTAATATTTTTTTTCCTTAATCTGGATGGTAATAATTATGTACAGGTGTATACTGTTAGTCATGATGGGGCTTTGTTTATCTGGAAATGTAACACAGCACTGGAGGATGTTCAACCAAAAGAGAAAAGTGAAAAAGACCAAGCATTGGATGGCAGCTCTGCAGAGAATGAAGCATCTGACGAAGGTAAACAGCGACAAGTTTTTACTCCTTTGATATGATTTGTCTGACCTACTGGACAGCTAAAATTATGCAACAAAATAGCTCATTCACTTGGATAAAAATTGTTATAACTTACAGCAAGAAAATGTATGTGCAGGGCTGATCCAAAAAATGTTTAAAACGTTTTTTTTTTCTTTTTTTATGTAGTGTTACTAAATAAATAAAGAGTAACAACCTACTAAGCACTGTGCATTTGAATTGTGTTGCAGCAGATGTTAGCATCAAGGTCAAATACACAAAACAAGCAAAGTATGTACTAAATAAAATAAAATACATTACTGTAATTGTAAAGTATAAATATAATTATTATAATAAATTAATTTAGATTGATTGCAGGTTTTGATTCACTCAAAACTTTAATTTAATGAAAGATTCTTGTAACATTATATATAGCTTGAATTAACCTCAGTTAGTTTTGATTTTTACATACCACACAAACTGAACCTTAATTATGCATTTTAGTACCCAAGTAGTGCGTAACATTAGATATACAGCTGTCAATCAAACATTGACAGTCAACCTGTGTTTTATGATAATGTAAGTGGTTGCAGGAAAGATCGGAATAAAAACAAGACGTTGATTCTCAGAGCACACTCAATCTTACTGTGTGAACACATATTGATACACAGTGAACTATCTTTCCTGCTAAAATTTTGTTTGGTTTCATTATTTAACTGTTATGAAAATCTGAGTTTTTTGTGGTTTGCATCTGATGATCAACAAATTTTTAAAAAGAAAGTTATGCACATAATTATGTAATATGTAATGAATCGTTCTGTTTCTACGGTGACTAGACATTTCTTTATGGAGGGTAATGTCAGTAGTTGTGCACTCCACAAGCCGTCACATATCCTCATCATTGGCTTCCAGCATGGAATGTTTGTTTTGTATGAAGTTCCAGATTTTAATAAGATTCACAGCCTTAGGTATGTATATGATCTGATGTGACATTTACTGGTCATGATAAGACAAATTTGTATCTCATACAGACTGTACTCTAATTTAATCTTTATAACTTTAAATAATTTAGCTATAGTTTCTTAATAACAGTTGAGCTTGTTTGCTTAAAGTAGAACTAGTCTGTTTTGACTCAAATCACATTCAGCTGTGTCTGATGAATACCTTAACTGAACTACTGTCCAACTATTTTTTGTTTAAAGTCCTTATCAGGCTTAAATTTTTATTTTTTGGATTAAAACTGTTGTCATCTGTGAACTCAAAGTTAAAGCAACCAAATAAAATTTCCATGTCTAAGTATGCTTTTTCATAAAAAAAATTGGAGTGTGAATTTTGACCGAGCAGGTCAGAGACTGGTTACCTGTGATGTAGCAGCAGTGAGTTATGTGGTTTTTGTTTAAAATGTTTCATTTCTGTTTAGAAATATCATAACATCATGTTATAACAATGTGACTATTGTAGCCAGAAATGAACTTTTGAAATAAAAAAGATTGTCTTCTGCTTCATGCCCTGTGCTACGTCATACCCTCCTGCTACGTCATTGCTCGCTTCAAGTCTAAAAGTGTAACAGGAACGATGAAAAAAGTTTGATTTTCAAAAATTACTATTATTAAAGGGTTCTACTTTTCATATTGAACTTAAAAAAATAAGCTTATAAAAGGGACTTTAAACACTTGGACCTGTGCTATAAAAGGTGGCTACAAGTTACACTGACCTCTAATAACTAAATTTTTTTGTCTATAGTATATCACAGCATAAGATAACAGCCGTCAGTGTAAACCCCACTGGTGAATGGTTGGCATTTGGCTGTGCTTCCATGGGACAGCTGCTTGTATGGGAATGGCAGAGCGAAACATACATCCTAAAGCAACAGGGACATTATTACGACATGAATGACCTGGCTTATTCACCCGATGGCATGTACATTGCTACAGGAGGAGATGATGGCAAGGTTTGATACAGCAGATAGACTTTTCTATTTGAGGAACAGTGGTGAAAATTTTTTGTCCAAATCTATTATGGTTCTCGAGATATCATCATTTAATATGTTTTCAACTGATTACTTCAGCTGCATGCTGTAATTAAGGCAAATATTTTTAGATAACACTGTGTTGGGATGAACTTAAGTGTACTAATGTTTCTATAGTAGTTATCTCGAACACAGAGATCCTGAGGAAGGAGAAAAGTGGTCACGCCAGTGACCTGTTGTGTTACTGTTATTCTGTATTGTTAGCCAGCGGTCTCCCTGGCAAATGTAAACACTAGCTACCAGTCCTACGCGTCTTTTCTGTGACGGCCATGTTCCGTGCTGTACACGAATAAAGTTAGTTGCGGGTTTTACTTGATTTACTGGCGAAGCTTCACCGTTCATAAAAAATGGGGAAAAAAAGAAAAAGAAAAAACTTCTACTTGGCAGGGACACCATATCAGCTTTCGCCAATTACTGTGGACCCGGTAGTTAAAACAGCCATAAGAGTAACTAAAACAAAACCAATAACAACAACTAATTGGTTTGTTAATAAGACATCAAGTTACATTGTACTTGGGGCAGGTAGATTTCCATGATCGAGGATCGTCTTCATCATATGTTATGCTGGTACTTAGCAGAGTTATAGTATTTTAACAAGAGCTTAGTCTTAAATTGTTAAAGGGCATTTAATTATTAATTGTAATTAAATTGCTATTTGCTTTCTTATCCAGGTGAAGCTGTGGAACACTCTTAGTGGGTTCTGCTTTGTCACATTCCATGAACACACTGGTGGAATAACAGGGGTTGTGTTTTCGCCCAATGGCCAGGCAGTTCTCAGTTCTTCTCTGGATGGTACAGTTAGAGCTTTTGATTTAAACAGGTACAGTCAAGTGTGTACATTCTGTTTGGTGTTCGTAATTGAGTGTATCTTCAACTTGTTACTGTATGCGAATTATGTAGGTTCCGCATGGTGTTGGTAACTTTTGAATGTTACCATCAACTATGAATATACACCTGTTACATAAAATTATGAATTATAGATTATGTTTGGTATTTGTAGTTAGCTTTTGTTAGTTCTATGTACAGCAAACACAATACTAAAGAACTGTTTGATAGAGTTGTAATTAACTATAAGTATTTAATAACTGCTGGCAAAATTTTGTTGAAATTGAGGCTGCTTACCAGTTGTTTGTAAATCTAATTTGAAGTATTAAATGACTTCGATCGTGCATAAATCCAATATTTTGCTGGAAATATTTTGATCCATAGAGATAACAAAGGTGTGTTTGTATATATCTGAATTAAGGCCAATTTCTATACAAAATTGTTGTTTGTATTTGTTTGCAAACACTTTTTGCAAATTAAAATAAACATTGTTGTGCTCGCAAATTTTCTGCAACAAAGTGCGATCAAGGTGGGAATCAAAAGGCGAGCATTGATTGCGACTGGTTTGTGAAATGCTCACGAGCAAAGATACTTTTGATTCAAGGTGGTACTGTACATGTGCAAGTGTTAAGTTAGAGACATACTAGATGATTTTGTTTATTGATAACAGCATATTTGATTGCCTGCGATTCGTGGTGAATTTAAATGCTCGGATCTGACATGCTATATGCCAGTCGCTATGACCAGCAAAGTGTAATATTGCAATAGATGACACACTAAGCAAATTTAAGTGAATTTCACCAACTTCAGCAATCAGTGTGTAAAATCGCCTAATGTGTCTCCCACTTAATATTTGCACATGTATAGTACTACCTGGAATCACATCAAATCAACATAAAATCGCCTAGTGTGTCCCAAGCTTTAGTACTCATGACAACTCATAATTATTTTGATGTGTAAGAACTTTTTGTGGCCAGGTGAGTTATCCAGTGTGCATGCTCATAACCACTACCAAGCGAGGGTTTATAAAGCTAACACAGAGTCTGTGGCCCTGTTATCAGGTACAGAAACTTCCGCACCTTTACCTCCCCCCGCCCTGCTCAGTTTTCTTGCCTTGCCCTGGACAGCAGTGGAGAGATAGTGTGTGCTGGTTCCCTGGACACTTTTGAGATTTTTGTTTGGTCAGTGCAGATGGGGCGACTGCTAGAGGTATGAAGCAAAACTATAATTGTGTTTAATTACTGTGGATGTTATCGTAGTGGAACTGTTTTGTCAACATAGAAAGGAATGCTATTAACTGAGAGCTATTTATGCAGTTATATATGGCAATATTAAAAAAAATAGTAGGTGAAATGAGTGGATGATATACAAGTAATCCTGAGGCTCTATTTCTAATTTGCAATAGCTTTCATGAATTAGTGTATGATTTACAAATGCCTGGAACTACAATCATTTAAATTGATCATCTATCATCGGAAATTATAGCCTGCGTGCAGATGCCGGTCTCTGCTCAGCTAATTTAACAGCTATTACTTGCACTGTTAATATAAAAGTTAAGTGGCTATGCATTGACTGCAGAAATATCATCTCTTTTCAGCTATCATCAGCATAGTAGAAATTAACTGAAATGCTAGTTCTGCATTCTGATTGGCAAACATACTCATTATCTAAAAGTTGAACTGTGAGCATGTTTGAAACTTGGAAATTGCATCAGTTACATGTGGCTGCTAAGAAATGCTTTTGTAAACAATTGTGCAAGCCTGGCTGCATAATTAATAAATGGTTTCTCTTTTTGAAATTAAACGTATAATATGATTAGGATGTTTGGATTTTTTTATTTTACATCCATGGTATTTTTCATTAAATTTCCATTCTGTGTAATTAGCCACTTTTCCAGAACGTTTGCGGTTGGCTAAGATGAATTACAAGTTAATCAGGGAGAACCAAAATCATAAATTTTTTCACTGCATAGGTTCTGGCTGGCCACGAAGGTCCAGTATCAAGTCTTGCATTCAGTCCCACACAGGCAATGCTTGTGTCTGGTTCGTGGGACAAAACATTCAAACTATGGGAAGTGTTTGATAGTAAAGGGGTAAGAGAGACTATACCCCTGACATCTGATGGTAAGTACTGGCATTTATGGTTCTAAAATCGTTCCTCTCTATACGATTTATCACAAATTCAATTAAGTTTTAAATGGTCAATTTTTGATGCCTTCACAAAAGAAAAAACAAATTAAGAAAAATAATCAGCTTTAACTTTTATGTTTAAAAAATCTCAGTTTGTGTAAATTTATTGTTACGAAGCGTTTATGAACGTTTTGCTTGTTTCAGTTGTCACCGTGACGAAAAAATGTTTCAGCAAGCAAGACTTTCGTAGGACTTCGTACATCTGGGTTTATAAATTCATGCATACACAAAGGCGTTTTTTTTGGCCAAGACTATGATTTAAGTGCGAACTTTATTGTTCGAAGTCTTGTGGTGAACCTGTAAACATAGAAGATAAAACAAAAACGTCGGATTGTCAATTGCACATTTTGTTATATACATTTTTTTTCTCTCAAGTAGAAAAAAAAGCACCTTTGTTACCGGCATGAAATATGTAGTTGCTATCATATTGAAGTGAGCGCTGCCTTTGCTCTAACATCTGCAGACGGTACCTGGACCTTTGTGTCTTCTCTAATAGGGAAACTAAACCGTAGGCCCTTAAAGTCCTATAGTTTGGTTGGATTTTTTGACTACCCAAAAGTAGTGAAGACTATAAACTAAAAACTGAAGTGTGTGTTTGCTATAGTTGTTGCTGTGGCCTTCCGCCCTGATGGAAAGGAGGTTGCTGTGTCAACATTGGATGGTCAGATCGCCTTCTGGGATGTCCGCTTAGCTGTTCAAGTGAAGTCCATTGAGGGCCGTAGGGATATTGGCCGTGGAAGAAAGTCAGCCGATAAAGTCACTGCTGAAACTACTGCATCTGGAAAGTAAGAAAACTGCTTCCTGTTCTTTCAATTGTACTTTTGTTTTAAGACCCTTGACCACACTTGTTGGCGGCGCAGCGGCCGAGCGTTTTGCGTGCTTGACTCGTTATCCAAGAGCTGCGGGGGGAACTTGTACCTCTGACGTGGAAAGGGTTTCGTGCCAAAATTGGATCAGCTAGTTTGATGCTCAACTCTTAATTGTGTGTCTGTCCACAGATGTTTTACTAGTCTATGCTACACAGCAGATGGGGAGTGTGTGTTGGCAGGTGGGAGGACGAAATACGTTTGCATATATCACGTGCGACAGCAGGTAAAATTAGTAGGCCAAAATACACCATTTTATTAACTCAAATTTATGTTTACTCGTTTCAGTCCTTTGTCGGGGCAAACTCATTAATTCAACAAATTTGAGTGGACTTGAGTGGAACGAGTAAAAATATTGCATTAGTAAAATGGTGTATTACGTTGTGTTGGTGATAAATGCAGTCAGCTATCAACATAAAACTTAATACTTTCATAAAAAAAAGAAATTTCAAGGTACTACCAAAATGAGAACTCGTAGATCAACGAGCTGCCAAAGGTGAAAAACAAAACGCACCTAAGTTTGTTGAATGAAGGATGGTGTCTGGACTGAAATGATTTAGGGGTAGGAGATTCTAGGCCGTTTTAATCTGCTTATCCTTACCGCAACTATGAAGTACGATTACATAACAGTTTGTTTGATCTTCTCATAACTTAAAATATTTTCCAGTAGTACATTTCAACGCTGTACAGATTTGTTTTGGACTAGCATTAACAGTGGTGGTAACAAATGAAGTTTACTTTTTTTTTTCTAAAAGGTGCTGCTGAAAAGGTTTGAAATCTCCAGGAACATGTCTCTTGACGGAATGAAGGTAGAACAATCGGAGGCAATAAAAAAACATCTCACTTTCTTTGAATCGTAACAAAAAATTACATTCGGAGTAACTAGCTAGTTGGAAGGTTGTGTGTTTCGTTCTTGTTTAAAGTGCATATTAAGTGAAAAACTTTATTTCTTCAGTGAATAGACCTTGCCAAATGAGAAATAGCGGTGAAAAAATTTTGTCAAAATCTTTCCTGGTTCTTGAGATATTTTAACATTTAAAATTTTCCAATTATGACGTCATGAGTGGTTCCGACAAATTTGCAGTTTTTAAAAATCTGCCGCCAAACTGTAATCTTTGGATGAGTTTCAGCCAAACTTGGACTGATGATCCATTTACCTCGAGGTACGTCAACAGCCCAGCTTTGGCCAAAACTCATCCAAATGTCACGGATTGGCAGCAGATTTTTAAAAAATGCAAATATATCAGAACCACTCGTGACGTCATCAGATGAAAATTTTAAACGTTAGTTTTAAAGAAACAGGAAAGACTCTGGCAAAAATTTTTCACTGCTATTTCCCATTTAGCAAGGTATATCCACTGACAAAATAAAATTTTTCACTTCATATGCACTTTAAGCGTTGACCTGGTTGGAGGAAGGACTTTTAAAGTATGTCTGCTCTCGGAGTAGCTTCTCCCCCTTCCCAATGATCTTTGCATTCAATCACAAGGTTCGTACGGGTCATGGAAAACCTGGAAAGTCATGGAGTTTTAGAATTTCATTTTCCATGCCTAGAAAGTCGTGGAATTTTTATAAGGGTCAGCGAAACTCATGGAAGATTGGCAGAATTTAAGTTGATAACAACGTGAAGCAAAAATATAACCAATGCATATAAGTTATTTGCACAAAATTGCACGCCTTTTTGCTAAAAAAATCAAGGGTTTCAACGCAGGGACAGACTCGCGGAGACGTAGTAAGTTAAAACCGTGGGAGAGCTAAATTTTTTAATTCCTAGAGTTGAACTTGGTAATGCTACTATGTCTCAAATAAACATCCCTTTCTTCAACGTGTTTAGCTTGCGTTATGCAAGGAAAAGGTAAAAAAGTGAAACTAAAGTCTTTCATCAAAGTATTTAAATCAGCAACTTGATTTCCGAAAGCTAGCTAACGAGCTGACCTTGTAGTTGGGTAAGAAGAGTTCTAATCAGTTAGTCTTTTCCCGGGGCTAGAATCCTGCTAGGGTCAGAGGTAAAGGGCTATTTCTAAGTAGGTAGGAGTATGTTGAGTTATTTTGTACATCACCTTGGTGTAGTAATTAAGAATTTCTAACTTTTATTTTAAAAGCGACTTTTTGTACTGACCATGTTCTCCTCGTGTTGTTTCAAGGAATTTCTAAACAGTAGTCAAATGACCGTGTTTGGTCCATTGGATGAAATCGATGATGATAGTTCGAGTGACCAGGAGGATATTAGTTTACCTGGAGTTTTAAAAGGTAAAAGACAGAATATTTTAAATAGTTGTTTTAAACCACAGCAGACTCCTAATAATTGTTACCTTCTGTTCAAGGGATTTGGGAATGGTTCGAGCGACCGGTAGGATATCGGCAGCTGTCTGCTGCATTTCTCCAGAAAAAATAGGTTACTACCAAGGGTCCTAGGAAAAGTTCGAAACAACGGTACTTCCTAGGAACCCAATTTAGGGGGTGGGATATGATGTGCCACCACCCACCACCTTTTTTCAAAATTGCTGAATTTCTGGAGCAAATATCATGTTATATAAAATAGATATTGATAAAGTGCTTCCACCAACGCCTTCTTTGTGAAGAGAGAAGTCCATAATACAATAACAACCAATACCCCTAAATCAGGTTTTGGGAAATTGAGCTCTGAAAATGCGGGGAGGGTTAGGGTAGTGTGTATGTGCCGCCACCCACCACCTCCCCTGACAGAATTGGGTTCCTTAAAAATACCATTGTTTTGACTTCTTCCCTTAATATGAACAAAATCTGAAAGCCTGGCAGAATATGGAGACGAATCCCTACTATAACGGACAGATTTTGACGGTAACAACAGTCAGTGAAGACGACACGTTTGAGTAGAAAAAGCGGCTTGCTCCGTTGATAACTTGATCGGCTACAGTGTTATAGTGTTTTCTACGTACATGTACAGTATTGAACATTTTGGTAACTGTTGTTTTTTAAGTCACCCCATAACAATTATTTTTTGCTGTTAACCAGATTTTTTTATAGCAGGGCCTTCGCTATAACAAAGACCTCGCTATCGCGAACACTTTTTTCGGTATTGTGGCACTTCGTTATATAGTGACTTGTATTGAGATTCCATTGTACTTTTGTGAGGTAACTTTGCTATTGAGGATAGGAGCACACATTGAAATTACTTTTACATTTGCTTTGTTTCTTGGTTTAGGAGACATGAGCAGCAGGAAAACTCGACCAGAGATCAGAGTGAAATGTGTCAAGTTTTCCCCTACAGGTTCGATCTGCCTTGCTTTGCTTACCTCAATAAATATAAGGGAATGAAAGTTGTTCATTGGTATCATTTTCATGTTTTTGATATGGTATTGCAGATTGCAGTTCTAAACAAAAGGAAGATGAAATCAAAGCTATCTTCGAAATAGTATTGGAGCGTTAAACATGTTAGGGAAATGTAACCTTGCTTATCTGTAGTATCATCTTGCAATCGATTGGTTGAGCAGCGATATGATTGGATGAAATAACTCTCTATTGTTACACTCCCCCCTGACGTCCATTTCGATGCTCGAGGATTCTGCGCTTGCAAAAATGAAAGAAGTTTAAGTTCAATTAAAGACTTTTCATTAAGAGCCATTTTAATGCAGTAAAGCAATAGCTACGTAGCTTTTGTCAAACGAGGAATCATTACGAGTTATTGAAAATTAGTTTGAAAAAAATGAAAACAAAGTTATACTGTTTGAGATTCATAGTAATAATGTAAAAGACTGAGGCGAAAAGTGGTAATCTGATTTTTTGTTGGTATTGTTTTAGCAGTTGTTTTTAAAATTCTCGTTTAGGACGATCTTGGGCAGCTGCTTCTACTGAAGGGCTCATGATTTATTCACTTGATGCCTCTCTTGTATTCGACCCGTACGAGTTGGACCCGGATGTGACCCCTGCAGCTATTCGTGACGTATGCGCTCGAGGCGAGTACGCACGCGCAGTAGTGCTAAGCTTCCGGTTGAATGAAAAGGAGCTAATTCGTGAAGTGGTGGAGTCAGTGAAGGCACAAGATAGTAAGTAGAACATGGGAAAGGGTGGCAAGTCGCTTATTATTCCTTTCAGTCCCAGTTGTATTGGGTAAATTACTTTCATTGGACAAGTTTGGGAGAGTTTATTTTTTGTCATGAGTAGCTAACTTTGTTTGACGAGTTTTCTTTTACTTATTACCAAGTGTCTTTAATGTGTGTTGTCAGAAGTGATGATGATGGCGGAATGCAATAATGATAGCGGATTGTAATGATGGTGACAGACTATAATAATGATGATGATCGACTGTAATGATGATGAGACTGTACATATTGATGATGACAGACAGTAATGTTGGTGTTAGACTTTAATGATGATAATGGATTGTAATGATGAAGACGGACTTAAATGATGGATGATGGAGGGTAATGATGACGGACTTAGATGATGGATGATGGACTTTAATGCACTGTAATGATAATGATGGACTTTAATGATGACGAGATGGACTAATGATGATGATGGATTGTAATAACGATGGACTGTGATGATGGATGATGGACTGTTATGAAGATGATGAACTGTAATGATGATGGATGATGGACTGTAATGATGATTGATGATGGGCTGTAATGAAGATTGATGATGGGCTGTATTGATGATGAAGGACTTAAATGATGATGATGATGGATTGTATTGATAATGCTTTTGATATGATTATGCCACTGGTGAAACAAGGTAAATATGGTGTGTAGTCAACCCTACTCTTTATTTTACATAGTTCAGCTCATAGTCCAGTCCTTATCAGAAGTGTACGTGGACAAGATGCTGGATTTCGTTGCAACACAGCTTGAAAGCTCCAAACACCTAGAGTTCTACTTGGTGTGGTGCAGTCAGCTGTTAACTGTGCACGGAAGAAAATTGAAAGAACGATCGGGCAACCTGATGCATATCCTAAGGAATCTTCAGAAAAACTTGACAAGACATCAGGATCAATTGGGTAGCTTGTGAGTATTTTCAAAAAAAATCCTCAAATCCATTCCTGGAATCCCTAGCGATCTCTCTAAGTAAGACAATGTTTGTACCATCCAGCTTTCTGGCGATTATTTGGGAAATGCGCTTATTTGAGGGTAGCGCTGTTTGAACTTTTGAGGTTCCATTTAGTAGCATATCATCATATCTGACATGTGAGCACGATTTCAGTATCGTTCGCTTTTAAAGAGCTTATGACACGAGATCAGTTTTTCAATTTTCAAAAAGTATACTATAAAAATACATTTATTTGTCAAATTTGAGAAACATACGAAATATGAAAGTACGCCAGAATAAGGTGTAGAATTTTGAATTTTTCTAGCTAAAAGTATCCCCTCCAAAAGACCAACAATATGACGTAACAGGTCACGTGTGTCTTCCCTCAGTCCATCCAAAATCGACTTTAAAACATCTGTAACTAAAAGAGGTTTCTATCGAAAACTCTAGCAGTTTGTTTAAAAATTGCGTTATCTCTTTACTTCGTGGAACCATATTAGATTGACTGAGGCGAGACGCACGTGAATTTAATCCTTAATTTTACTTTGGTCGTTGCTAAGAGAGTTTACCAACACAACAATTATCGAGTCCGAGCGCAGCTGAGTGGACTAATCGAGTATGTACTTGAAGCCCGGCGCACACTAGAACTATCAGCTGAGCTAATGGTCATTCGTGACAGTTGGCGTAAACAAAATATTCCAGTGTGCGGGGACGTTTCGGGCGCTTTTGGTCATCCGTGCCATCGGCGCCGAATATTCAACATGTTGAATAATTTTGTTCACAAATAAACATTTCTTCCAAGTGTGCTCGATTCTCACAAATTTGACACAAATTTTGATACTAAGACGAAGTTCTGAGAAGTTGTAAGGAAATCAGCCTCAAGAGACAAACTGGTTTACATGTAATCGGCATCGTAAGCATAAAATAGAACTAATCTTTTTGTTGAAGAATTACGCCTTTTCTTTTTTTTTCTATACAGATGCAGCAGTAACACATACAGTCTAGCTTACATTCTGGCCTTGTCCGAAATGCCAAGAAACCAAGAAATAACAGAACTTGTGCAAGATGGTGCTACAACTGCCGTCAGTTGATAGCTGCTTTTCAGAAAGAAGCGCTCTTCACGCACGGCGTATATGAAGCTTTGCAAAAAGCCTTCCATTAGTTTTAAAAACGAGCTTTTGATTTCTTGTAAATAGCAAGACCTATTTTAGAACTTTTGTTATCGCTACGTCCTCCACCATTATCATAAACAATAATTTTGAATAAAAGACACGTACGTAAGGGAACTTGTATAATACTCATATACGGGGTTGGACAGTTTTCGCTTCCTGCCCATGTATTTGTTACTATATATGGTAACAACTGACGAAGGGAAAAGCAACCGAAGGTTTTCTTTTTTCAGGACTAGACTGTTTTCAGGTTTGAAGATTAATAAGGATTTCTAGTGGTTTTCCCGTGTGAGAAAGAAGAGGGTAATAGGAAAACTGAGAGACCGGGATTTGACTATTGTACGTATTTATAATTAGAACCCGGCATCTTTGTGTTCCAGTTCGGGTCAGTCCTGGTTTTTCGTTTTTTGCGAGACTCCTCAACTATCCGTCCCTTAGGGTTGAACAGGGTTCACATTGAGTATGAGAAAGGAATCCACATGACTTTTCCGTGATCAAATGCGATTTTTCTTGATCCAGAAGTCGAGAAATCAAACAATCCACTCCAACAAAACAGGTTACAGTTAATTTAATTTTAAATGTCAAATGTTCGACATGCATGTGTTACCAGCGTTTTCATTGCATATTTTTTTGCTTTCAACAATGTTTTAATAATATGAACATTAAAAATCTTATTGATCAAACACCATTTGAAGCTCAAGGTTTTTCCATGACCGTTGCCGTTTTCCCAAAATCCCATGGCTTTTCCAGACCTGGAAAATGGATTTTGAAATTAAATTACTTTTCATGGCCGTGTAAGTTTCGGTTAGGGCAAGTTCCAGAGGTACTAGGGAACTATTTTTGTCGCGAAGTGTGAAGTGTGTGGCAACCTCGCACGTACGCTTGTTGTTCTTCATGTGCGATTTGTGGTTGCGAAATCGGACCTTAAAA
>JAOBAT010070091.1:15790-45247 GCA_026413305.1 Hydrozoanthus tunicans | reverse complement strand
ATGACAAAAGGGTTGTTAGCGGCTGATGAACGCATAGAGTGGGCTTCAGCCTCTCATAATCAGACTAAACTAAACTAGGGAGGAGCAGGAAGGCTTTTACCGGAACTAATATGGATTCAAGCCCAACCCCTCCCCTGGATTACGGTTAGAGCCAATGTTTGAAGTTTGTGTTAAGTAAGGAGGTGAAGTCAGGTTTAAGTTGTTTCCTCACTAGGGCTGAGCGAGGCTGTTTGTCTGCCCGTCAACTGTTTTTGGTTTAGGTTTAAACGGAGTTGGGGAAACATTAGGCTATAGTGGGATCAAGGTTGGCGGAGAAGCAAATAAGTTCTTTATCAGAAACTGATGTTGACTCAGGTTACTCGCCCATTCCTCCTCATGTTTACACTTACAACCAAAGTTTGGGTTGGACATATACTTAGGGGAGGAATAAATGGGGAAGTAATTTTCCAGAAACTGGAGTTAAGCCAAAGAAAAAGGTACATTTTTTGAAAATGATATCTTACATTCTATTATCATATTGTTGTTTATGGTCAGTTCGTAAAACAGAAAACAGTGAAATTTCAAGTTCTGCTGATACAAGAAGAAAAAATACCCGGAAAAAAGGGTATGGGAAGCGAGATAACATAGGGTGAGAGGCGGAATATTTAGCAAGTTCGGGAGAAGCATCAGAAAGTACGGGAGGCGGGTGGTATAGGGCTATGAAGATACGGGATACAGGATGTAAGGGACGGGAGGTTCTGTCCCCTCCTGATTCCCACCCCTCCCCCCCCCCTACACAGACAAGGTAAATATGTGTTGTAATAGCTTCGGTATATGCTTAGGGTTTGAGGAAGAATGTGGCAAACTCGTGGTTAATTTTTCAACAAATTTATACTATGGATTTAAAAATTTGCGATTTCATTTTGCAAGCATTGAAAGCAAAATAAATCATAGATTTCTTGCTGTAATGCCTTATGAGTAGCAACTAGAGGTCAGGCATATGATTAATTTCATTACCAAAATAATCAAGGACATCTGTCTATGGTTATAACTTTGTTACATTTTTTCCGCTGTATGGCTACAAATATTTTCTTGTTGTAATTTGATACATGTATATCAATAAGAAAGCAACTTTATCATTTATTTTAAAGACATGAAAGAATACTCGGCTAACAGGAAAATAAGACTAAACAAGAATATGCTGAGATATTGTAGCCTCAAATGTGCAACCAAGCCAAATGGTGTTAAATTTTATAATGATTTTTTTTTTTCTAAATAGGACATTAAAAATAAAAGAAAAACCATTTACAATTATTACGTCCTTTAACTTGATAGCATCTTGATGAAATAAACACTGTAAAACTTGCCAAGAGCTGCATATCTTTTGCCCGGCCGGGGGTAGATGACCGTTGGAAAAGTCATCAAAATACCATAACAAAATGCAAAGGCATAGAAATTTTCAACCCTTAGAGATACCTCTCTTTTGAAAGATTAACCTAAAAATACCATTCAAAAACTGACATTTTTCCTGGATAGCTAGTGGGTCGGCACTAAGGACTAATGTCTTCACTGTAAACAGTCTAATAGCTTTGCTATTGTAACCCTTAAAAATACAATGTTTTTGTTTTAACTCGGGATTTCTTTAAAAACCCCTAAAAACACAGGACTGACTACTTTACCCCTAAAAAATACGATGGACATACCTAAAACACCAACATAGGGATTCCCCCCCTCCCCTTCCCCCAGGGGTCTTTTGTTGAGTCAACATGTTCGTTTTGGGGGTTGAACACAATTAACCTTGGGAACAAGACCATGAAGAAGCCGATCTTTGTCTTACTGCTAAACTTCACCGAAAAACCGTTCCAGCAATAGCTCGCGTCCTATTACAAACGACTTTACAGTGTCCAGATACGTTTCCAAGAAATGCTATATATTAGTAACCAAAGATAAATAAAAAAAATAACGCATAATGTTTCTACTTCGTTGTTTCAGGTTGGATTTTATAAAACTTCCTTTAACCAGAACCAGACATTTTAAGCAGTCAGGAACCTTTTTTATCTAGTCGGTTACACTAGTTTGAATTGAAAGAATTTAGCTTACAAACTCGGTCGCAATGTTGTTTAATCTAGTAATCACAAAAGCATAACTCAATTTCATTGCATTTTTCATTCGAAACTTTGACACATAAGCCTAGTCGTGTAATTATAAAGCGAGGGCTCGATCCATTTCATGGAAAACGATCGAATCGCTCGCAAGTACTCCAGACAGCACAGCGTGCTGTGGTTTTCATCTGGGGTGATTTTTTAAGCAATAGTTGGTCTTTGCTCTGTTTTATCTACACTGGGGAGCGCTAGAAATTTGTAAACCGTTATAAAATGAAAGTGCTCCCGTACAGAATATAATGCAGTACAGACTATGTTAAGCATGCACTTTTTTGTTTTTAGAAATGGCAACTCAAAACCAGAATTTATACTGACTGCAACAAGTTCAACTCATGTTCTTACTATAGTCCTTAACAAGTTAGCTATCACAAGATGACTTTCTTACAGTAATGGTTAATTCTCATTTTAACATTAGTCTGAATATTATTACATTTACTGCAAGAGTATATGACAAGAAATCAGTTTTATTTTGTTTTCACCAAGAGTACTACATTATAAACATGGTTTGCCAAAATGACGAAGATACGAAGAAAATACGCCAGGATACGGCTTGTGGTTTTTTTCTCGCTAAAAGTATCCCCTCTTAAGTACTAATAAAATGACCTATCGGGTAACTGTTTTTAGGGTTTTTATATTTTGAATGGACTGGGGCGAGAGGCACCTGACATAATAGTCATTTTGTTGATACTTTTTGATCTTCAAGGCAACTAAAAGAAAAGCCGTTTCTGAGCAGACAAAATGACTTTTATTGACCTATAGATACAGAGCCTGACATTCAAATTTCTCTTAAAAAGTTGGTAACACGCACAAACTAGCTTTGAAGTGTGACCACGACTTGCAGTATGGTGCTTTTTAGCTTTTAGGGGATTATGTTGCTTTATTTTTCCGCAGCAATACTTTTCTGGAGGATAAGCTTGTGACCTGCTCCGCCCATCGGATGAAGTACCCGACCACGTTCATAATTCCTTTAATGGTACCTTGAAACGGCAATAATAATTTTCGTGAAATTCCTGTACATTGCACACCAATCCATATCACCAAGTCGTTTGTTTTGCGTGTGAATTGTTTTGTTATAAGTGATATAAGAACAGCTCTTCACGGACGACCTGACGGCTAATTAGTGAAAGCCACCCGTCGCCCCTTGCTTGTCCTCCATTATCGCAGTCGACCGTAAAGTGAACCGGTTCACGGGTCCTTTCACATCGGTTCGTAAATTATTAAGTATGAACACGACATGCTTGTGGTTTCTTTAAATTATTTTGCAATTACTTATGTTATCCTTTGCTGTCAGCTTTGTTGTGTATAAGGCAGATGTGCTTTAAAAAATGTTCTGTAAACGCAAATAGTGAGGTATGTAGAGAAAAAAATGAGACTTGTTTGTTTTTATAGTTTGTTTTGTCTAACAATCTTGTTGTGTGAAACGCAAGCATGGGCGCGATATACGGAGAGGCTCAAACATCGTAACGAAGAGATTAACGGAACTGTTGATCATCCTAGTTCTGTGACTTCACAGTTTGACGGACATTTAAATCCTTTACCGGTTCTGTCATTAGAAAGGTTGAAAAGAACGAGGGGTTCCAAGAAAGTGCAAGGAATTCTAGAAGAAGAAGATGAAAACACAAGTGCAAGCGGAGAAATCTTAATTGAAACAGGAAAACCAGAAAATGATGTTGCTGCGTCTGGTAACGATCCCACGGAGGATGTTCACCATTCTAACAAAGAGAAAGTAAACCGAGAAGATGCAAAAACCGGGAGACGGTTTCACCACCACAACCACAAGGCGAGAGTTTACAAGAAACAATCAATAACACATGCAGAGCAAGTGCAGCACGGGAAACTTGACGGATCAATAGAAGCAGTCGACTCACCGGAAGTTACCGACACTAACTCAAACAAAAACCAGAGTTATGAAAATAACACGAGAAAAAAGAATGGGCGTTCCAAAATGTATAAAAAGTACAATTTGGCTCTACTTGGAGCCGTACCCGCTCAGACTGTCGGTTATATTCCTGTCGGCGGTACTGTTCAGGGAGCAGCTTACATAGCGACTGGAGCTGGACTTGGCAATCTAGGAACGACGCCGAGCGGAGGGTTTCTCTCCCAGATCCCGATATCGAGTAACAGCGGTATAAAGAGCACTTTGATGCCACAGCAGTCTAGTAGCACAGCTGCTGATGTGCAAGGTTACCAAAGCCAGGTCCAGCCGTCGGCTCTTAGTTCATATGCACCTCGGAACGAAAACACTGAAGGAGAAGAGGGGGACAGCTTACAAACTGAACAGTATCAGGGTCAGTACGGGACAAACGAGCAGCAAGCTACAGATCAAAATCTCCAACAGGCTGATAGCGAAAAACTGCAGCAGCAGCAGCCAGCCGGTAAGTGTTGGTTGTGAGAATTATTTGCTTGGATAGATAGAGCAAACGAATAATGAAGTTTTATTCAGCTGGCGTTTCGAGCATCTTGTTTGTCTTTCTTTAAATGTTTTTTTAACATTCCACTTGTCAACATTGGGTATTTTGAGTTACCATAATTCCAATAATTGCTGAAAAAGAAAAGAAGCATGCAATACTATAGCTATGTCTACTCCGTGATTGTTTGAGTTGTAGACTAAAAGCAGAACATCTTATTCCTTTACTTGAAATAGTCTGAATGTTTGTTTTTCCTCTTATCCTTGATGATCTTTGAGTACTTTGAAAACATAAAACTTAATGTTTAAAAGATTAATTTTATCATATTTCATATCATTTTATTTTTATATTTCATATTTTATGTTATGGTATACTTATATTCTAAAGACAATGTAAATACGCCATTCACCCCTTAGGCTGCAGATGTATAAACTCTCTCTAGATTCCAAACGTTATGTTAGAACATTTTGAAAACACAATTTTCTCACCAATCTCTTATTTCATTCACGGTTAAATTTGAGTTTTAGTTTTGTTAATCAAAAACTTTCCCAAGACTTACGCCGTTTTTTCAGTTGTAAACAGTTGATATTAATATTAGAAAAGGATTAGTAGCAATGTCTTTGTTGCTGCCATTATCATTTCTTTTTACCCCTTTCCTACACCATAAGAACTTTTGATTAGTTGAACTGTATGATATCTATTTCTTAAAAGGGTTTTACGTCAATAAAGTTCTAAGTGTGAACGGATATTAAACAGCTGTTCTTCACGGGAAACTCTGATTACATTTTGTAGAAGTTGGTTATTTAGTAGTGTAACATTGCAAGTCAAAACCTGTACGTTGATTGGCCGAAAACTGGTCCAACACAAAACTTCCCCTCACTAAGTAAACGCGAGCGCTCAGAGATAATCGAATGCTCTCTAAGCTACTCTACGCTCGGTCTCTGAAAGAAAGACCTTAGCAAGTATTTTCCCAGACAGACCTCGCGTTCGGTTATCAAAATATATATATATATAGGCTTGAGTGTAAAATTGCTGGCTTTCCCACAAAGCGTCAGAGAAAATGTTGTAAACGCCATACAAGAACACTGATGAAGGTCGAAAGACCGAAATATTTGTTTTAAAAGTAATAAAGGGATTCAAGGAGTTGCAAGTCTGCGTCCACATTTTATACAAATATATATATATATAGACAGACCGGTATAGAAAGCCGGCAAACTTAAAAATAGGTACGCAACCCATACATGACCAGACATTAAAGATTACCGATTTTTGGCTTTGGCTTCGAATATCTTTATAATAAAAAAAACTTTCATTTTGCCAAATCTGCTTCTAAAGTGATTTTTTCAAAACTCGGTCTGAAAAAGTGTTACATAAACAAGAAACAAACAAATAAAAAAAATAATAAGTAACATATTACAAGAAATAAACTGTGTGAGATTTTTGTTTTCATAGGAAAGAAAGTACAACTAGACCTGTTTAATCAAGTGTGAAACCACAAACTTGTGTATTTAGTATTGCGCACGTCAACTTGAGAAACAAGTTGTTTCTTTACACAAATTTCTTTGTGTATTTCATATCATAAGTTTGAGAAAGGTATAATTTATATTATCATCTGATCTCGACCCTCAAGCAAATCTGTGTTCATCTTTTTGCGATTAAAAATAAGATGCTAAATAAACAGGTTACCTGCTTCGACTGCTGCAAACGGTTCCCCATTTCAAACACGAGACACTCGTAATACACTAAACAAGTTTTTAATACTGGGCTATCATCGAAGTAAGGCGACGGTGTTTCAATCAAAAAAGCATCAAATTTTTCAATTTACTTAAAACTTGTTTTATTCAAGATATTCTCAGTTTTTCTCAAGATACTTTCAAAATTGCTTTGAGTTCCTAAGGTGAAGCGGTCTCTGTCGGTCGCAGTTCCGTTCTCCACTAACCTTTATACTTTTGATCCCCGCTCAGTAATCCGTTAATCGTGTACTGTATCACAAAATTTGCGTGAAAAATTGTAATTTTTAAATAAATAGCAATAGAAATCAACTCTTCTCCCAGTCAAAAGCTGTCAACCCAAGTGACATGTAGAGAAGTGAACGGAACATGCGGGGTTTTGCTGGCCGACGTCACCCAATCCACAACCAAAAACCGCCGACATAGGGAGGACACTATATATAATGTCCTGCCAAAAAGGGAAAGACAAAGAATAGGCAAAAAGTTTTGTTTGAAGTTGAATGAGCCGTGACCTTGCACACTCTTTGTTTCAGATGTTAAAGAGAATGTTTTGATTGGCTACTTGCTGATTTGCATTGCAACATCTTTTGTACTTTTTGCCCCCACCCCCCCCCCATAAAAAACAGACAAAAGACATACAACAACGGTTTCTTAACCAGTCTGTTTAAGACTGCGTTTCAAGTTTAGTGTCAACCACGTTTGGAGCTGTAGACCGTCGTGACTGCACATGCTCAGCCTTAACGTGTGTTCATACTGATGTTTTCTTTTTTTGTTAGTCTATCAACAATCTGACCCTCAACAAAAATCACGGAGTGAAAACGGTCAGGGGTTGGTCGGTGACGACTCGTTATCCAACGTAATCATGTCTAACACGCTGCAGAACGAGGGAGGGCTCTCTTTTTCTGATCAGAAAAATGCTCAGCCTCTTGAATCACTTGCAAGATTTAGTTCACAGTTTACAGGTCAGTGTTTAACTTATCAATCGGACTGTATTAGCCAAGCTTAGGACTGCAAATTTTTGTCAGGAAAACATACCAGACTATTAAAGAAAGAACTTTAAGGGCAAATTAGCTATTTGGTTTGTTAATAAGAGATGAACTTTAACTTAAGCTCGTTTCAACTGAATTGCGCAAAGCCGCGCAAAGCCGCCTGTTCTGATTAGCTTTCCTTGTTCTAACTGCTTCAATATTCAAACATTTTATGTACGAAGATTTGTGTTAAACTTTATTGTTCTTGGCAAATCTTATTATGTGGAGAAATTAAAATTTACCCTTTTAAGTTTCAAAATGCGATCGCTAAGTTCTTTGATGGCACCATTTGCTAGAAAGGGAACATTATTCATATATGTGTCTCGAGCTTGTTACTTTCTCCTGTTGCTCTCATATAAAACTAAGCTTGGTGGTTTCACCAATTGTCAGTATAACTGCCTAGTGAAAGTCTTTTTGATAAACGAAAACATTCATTTTTAAACTTTTTTAAAAGTTTACAAACTTCCTTAGCCTTTTATTATATCTCAACTCGAAAGACTTTTTATATTTACCTTTCTTCAAAATATTTTTCCACATATAACAGAAAACAAATACAGATACCCTCTGCATCCTCATTTCCTATCAAACAGTATAACAATTTTTTTTCAGACGGAAGCCAAGGTGTTTCTAGAGATGCTAGTGAAGGAGATAACACGGAAGGAGCTATGGAGAGCAATGTTCTTGACACAGGAAGCGAGGGTAGTATGGACAGAAACACGTCACCAGATGGTGAGTGTGACAGAATTGGTGAAGATATACCGAAGATGTAAATGTAGATGTGTATAGATGTAGATTAGATATTTAGATTTGGAAGTAGAAGTAGATATGAATTTAGATATAGATTTAGATGTATTGTAGACGGAGGTGTAAGTGTAGATGTAGGTGTATTGTAGATGTAGATGTGGAGGTGAAGATGTAAATGTAAATGTAAATGTAGATGTAATTGTAGATGTAGATATATTGTAGTAGTAGATGTAATGTAGATGTAGATGTGAATGTCGATGTAGATGTAAATATATAAGTGTAGATGTAAATGTATTGTAGACGTAGATGTAAATGTGGATATAAATGTAGATGTAGATGTATTGTAGATGTTTTGTAGATGTAGATGTTATTGTAAATGTAGATGTTAATGTAAATGTAGATGTAAATGTAGATGTAGACGTAAATGTAGATGTTAATGTAAATGTAGATGTTAATGTAGATGTAGATATAAATGTAGATGTAGATTTAAATGTAGATATATTGTAGATTTTCGTTTTGCGATCAGTCAATAACATAAGTATTCACAAAAGCTTTGTATCTGCTCTAAAACTGACCACTACAAATATGCCCAACGCTTCGTCAGTTGAGAACTAAGCATTTTTTTATGAAGGCGGGGGAGCTCTTTTCTTTCACTGATAAAGTTTTGTCTGCCTCGGAGTGCATAGACTCAAAAATGCCTTTGTCTTAAACTATCAGGAATGCCTTTTTCTTTGATTTCAACATACTTCGGATAGGTGTCGTGATCTGTTGTTTCAGCGTGTTGTTTATTGCTTAGAAATCTTTCTGTTTCTCTTTTTCCCTCCCATTGATGTTCGACGGTATGTCCATTTTAGGCACGGTCCATAAGTGAAACGTCAGTAACCAGCAAAAAAGCTTCGCCGTCATACCGTATGTCAAAGGTGTATAGAAATAGATATTTAGGATATATGTGTAGATCTATGTAGATGTGTGGATGTAGGTGTGTCGATGTAGATATAGGAAGCTTGCTGTTCAAATTATTTGCTAAAAGTTCTCAAAACAGTGAGTACAGCGATTTTTCCTCACTTCGTTGGAGATGTGCGTTTATAGAGATATATGTGGATGTAGATTTAGATGCAGATATAGCTATTGATGTGGATATGGATGTAGATGTAGTAGATAAAGTCAACAAGAAAAAATAGTCCGAATATAAGAATTACTGATTTTTGACAACTATCAAAGTTACATTAAGTTATTGTTTACTTTCTAGATTCCAGAGTTGAGTATCAAGCCCCAATACCTAACGAAAGTCAGAACATGGCCATGACTAACTCAAACGACGAAGAGCTTGGTCCAGAATCATCAGAAAACGGCCTGGAGGCTGGTAGCGAGACAACGCCAAATGTAAACACCGAAAATGTTAACACTGATGCCACTGTGGTACCCGAGAATGGGCCTGGGTCCTACGTTGCCTACGCAGCAGATCAGACAGGGAACCTCGACGACTCTGTAGGAAGCTTGCAACAAGATTCAGGAAGCTCCCTGCAACAAGACAGAGAATCCGATGGGACCGTTGATACAAATGGGACAGAAGCAATCGATAACTGGTTACACTTTCCGAGTCCTTCGACTATCTCTTCTAAACCACCGGGCGTTGATGATGGCACCCTCAACGATGTGAATATGGCTTTTAGCAGTCTTGCCACCTCCTGTAAGTCTAGAATACACAAAAACTGTAAGAGCAATAACTTCATCTTATTTTTAAAATTTATAGTTCTAACGGTTGGTCAATTTAGCCTTGAATTTTGTCTTCTTGAAAAGGCTTAAGCCACAGTAAAAACCCTGAGCTAGGGTTTATCTTTCTGTTGAAAGCAAGGTTCGACCTCGACAATAATTTCTCTGTGTAAGAGCAACACTTTGAGAACTTTAAACCAAATAACAATCGTTTGCTGTTGTGCCATGATTACTACCAGTTTGTTTTTGTTCAAGGTCTTCTTGCAGCTAGTCAAGAAATAATTGTTTCATTTGTAAAAACATGATATCAAGGCGAGTTGGGAAGAACTGCGGACACAGTTCTACAAACTATGGTTATGCAATCTTTTCTAAGGACAGCCTATTAATTACAAGTAAAAGCACATAATTTGCAACGTTCGTAAAACTTTATCAAGGGACCCCATATGCACTTGTAACAACGTGTCATACTCTTTGCGTATTACTTTCTCAGCAAGGGACCGTAGCTGCAAGGGTTGTCCGCCCCGCGGCCGTTGTATACGCAGTGTGTGCGTGATTAACGAAGACGAACCGCTGGCTCACATACTGTCGGCTCTGTCCGGAACTGAAGGTAATCTTTTCCCTTTTTCTAACGGTAACCCTTGAAGACGAATCGCTTATTCATACTTTAGTGACTCCTTCTGAGTCTAAGGTTGATCATCGCTTTATTACCATTTGTATTTAATGACGAGAAGCCGTTAGCTCAAACACCGCTTTTTCCGAACTGAGGAAAGTCATCAGCAGCTTTCCTCCAACTGCCCTCTAAGAAACTGGCTCTGGTTGTGGTTAATTAAAACATAACTTTTGAAACGCTAATGCTTCTTTTCGGCTTTTCTCTTTATTTGAATTTGTTTTTTTGTTAAGCTTACAGATCTGAGAAAGGAAGAATCGGTCCCGCAACAACAACTACTTTTACCTTGTTCGTAACTCGAAGATAGTTCAATGATCTGTAACAAATTAAACAAAAGGCGTTTCTTATACTGTAATAATAATATGAAACAAGTTATGATCAGTGTACGTTGTTAAGCATAGTGTTAGAATACAGCTGGTATGCTCAAGCATAATATCTAAACGTCATTTTTGATTAGCAGAAAACAATGACACCATTGAAAGTAAAGTGGACAGTTGTAGTAACTGCCATCAATTTGCACAGTGCATCAATAAAAGAAGAAGAACTTGTATCTGCCGGCCGGGCTATGTAGGGGACGGTACAACCTGTGAACGTACGTATCTGTGAGATATTAAGCTTTACTATGCAGGGGACAACAGCATTCGCCGTGTAAACAAAAATTTCCGTAATGAAAATTAAAGAAAGAATCGTCGGTGTATTAAATTTTTCAACGGAGAACAGCAGCATTAGTCGTCAAGTAAAATGTTGTTTATAGTTGATTGTGACATAAAAGATCACACCCAAGTGGCCGATGTAAAAGCGTTTTTGTTCTAATAGACATGTCTCAGTGTTACTCAACGTTATCATCAGGGTTGCACAGTAAGGAAAGCATTTGATGGCGTTTGGTATCGCGAAAACATGTCTCAGAATAAAAGTTGTCGTTTTGGTACTCAAGATGATACTGAAACTTTCACTCATGCCTGTAAATGCTATACAGTAACATAGTTGTGCCTATCAAAGGATTAATGGTAGTGAAGAGGAAAGTGGCAGTTAGAAGTTAAAAAGACAGTAGCCGCGAAAGAGGCAATCACAGTAATATGAGCACATTAGCTGTGTCTATATCGTGGTTTTCATTGCAGTCATATGAGCTAAAGTGACTCTTGTAAGAAGCCCCAGAAAAGTTGAAGGTCATTCAGTAAAGTTTCAAAGCTTTCACTTATTTTCAGTTATTTTGCTTTCATTATAAGTGGAACAGATCTTTTGCAAACAAAAATTCGGCGTTTATTGTTTTTAGTTTTTAACAGTTATTAATTTCATCAAGCACAGAAACCTTAAGTAAGTGGAATTGTGTCGCGTTTCTGTTCATTCTCAGTTCTTTATGTTTTTAGCTGATGCCTGCCTTCCTGGATGTAACAAACATGGAAAATGCATAAAGGGATTTTGTGTTTGCGATCGTCATCACTACTTTAACGGCAAGGAATGTGCACGTGAGCATCTTTTTCTTTGTTGGCGCTTTGGGGCAGTTTTCGTTTCTGGGAAAAAAAAATTTCCAGTCAAACTTGTTTACAAACTTGATTTACCTAGTTTGTTATAAGAAATTATATTTCATCCGCGTCTATCGATTTTAATAAAGAAGTGACGTCAGTCCTCCTCATGATTCCCATATACATGCATCAGGAGTGAATCCTTTATCAAATAAAAAATGTTGATAAGGAAATGATGACTATGTAAACTTATTCTAAAACATTATACCTTTCTCTCTAAAAGCGTACCGAATTCGACGCTTACGTCCCTGTCGGCCATCATGTCTGTCAGACTGCACAGCGGATTGCCCTTACAGATGCTGCAGACACCATTCTAAACTTCGTTTCAAAGAAGCTGCATTAAAGCAAGGTCACATGGGGAAACAATTTCATGATCAGCAATCAGGTGAAACTCTAAAAGAACCAGATGAAAACGGAAAAGAGCTGTTTTCTATTGGGACGTTACCTGCTACACCAGTTACTCTGTGTCCAGAATATTGTTATGACACGTGCAACAGAACTTGCCCTAAGCACTGCTGCAGTGCTTTCTGTCCAAAGATTTGTGCTTCTCGTTGTCATGGTGGCTGCCCGGTACACTGCTGTAAACTCCATAGCGACAGCTTTTTGACTGACACTTCAAAAGAACAGTTGGTGAAAAATTTTGTAAACAAGTTTTGCTCAGATAAATGTAAGAAGAACTGTGACATGTCGTGTCCACCAGTATGCTGCTTTGGAAAATCGCTCTTTTTACCTGCAAGTAAAAAGGAACCGGTTGGCGAAGGAGCGAGGCACGACAAAGCGTCTGAGAGACTAATGAATTGGTCTGAGATGATTAAATTTCTCGACGATTTATTTCACACTTTTAATGGACTAAACAAATCAAAAGCTGATTTTTATAGTTCTAAAAAACCTTTGACAAACAAAGCTAAAGCAGGAAACGCAGGCAATTCAAAGTTCTTGAATAAAGTCCCTTCTTTAAGTCCTACAGTGAGCCGGCCGCAACCGGTTGTGATGACTGATGACTCATCTACGACAGGTTCCAGGCAAAAGGCGTCAAATGATGCTGAACAACAAAAGCCAGTGTTCTTAAATGATGATCGACAATCAACTAATAAACTTGTCTTGAAGCCAACTAATAAAGCGCTGCCAACGACGCTTTTTAAACAAAGTAACACGTCATTGGTCGCTGCACCTCAGCAAGCAAAAGTTCTTATAAATGAAAAAGTTCCTAATAAGCTCGTCTGTCCTTCTCTCTGTGACAATCACTGTTTTACCTGGTGCGCCCCATCGTGCTGTACCCATGGAGGACCAAAGCAACCGCAACAAGACAAGACTAACTTACTTGATGGATACAGTGTGTCTGTCCCAAACGTCCAAGCAACAGGACTTGTGAATACTGCACATAGTCCTATGTCGAGACCAACCAACCTTCCTGTTTATCACCAGCCCTTAGCTAGACCAGTTGTTCCTTTCGCCCCGCTCTCCCCTCCAACCTCACAGGCCTTACTTGCCAATGGGCTTCGCATATCTCAAAGCCTAATGGCACAGGCTCCCGTTTGTCCAACGGATTGTGCCCAAGAATGCTATCCCGGATGTACCTACAGTTGCTGTGTGGCCGGAAAATCGTACCAGAGGTCAAAGTACGAAAACAAACCAAAGAGGCCGATCACCCCACTAGAAAAACAGTACACAGTTAAAGTCGAATGTGCACCCTTGTGTAGACCTTTTAACTGCCTTGCTTATTGTCATCATGACTGCTGTTTGAAGCCTGGACTCAAGTCAGGCACAACATCCGATACAAGGGACAAGCTCACAGAGGCAGCTGGACAATCTACAATTCAAGTTAAGCAACCAAATCATAGTGTTAACGTTTAACGACTTTCTAAATGATGAGTACAAGTTTTCTATTGATCGTTTAAGTTAGAGATGTTATTCTACTCGGATATCAAATACACTAAGCAGTGGCGATAGAGATAACGCTTTCCGATCACTGTCCGTTGACCAGTAAGTCGGTACACAGACTCTTACCTGTGGAGGGTGGTATAATATCAACTACAGCTTTCTAACCTAAGGCCCTCTAAGGGAAAAACAAACACAAACAAAAAGAGAAGAGTACATACAAATAAAATGAGAGACGTAACAACTATACATTAAGCATGAAATCAAATTTGAACAATGTTGAGAATGTCAATATTTACAAATACACAATAGACTTACAAACTGACCTGTTTTACGAAAATATCGACAATCTAGAAAGTTAAGGATGACGTTTCTTTCAAATTGTTTAAGAGGTAAAAACCCTATCGTAAAAGCTAACAAACTCAGAATAAAAAGATCCCTTGTTACACTATATGAAAACCAATCCTTTGTGCATTTTTCGTGTTAAACAGTCGAATGAAATGTAGTAGGGGAAACGGAAATTGAATCACAAAGCGCATTTTGATTTTTAGATAATAATGGTCTAGAACTTTGTTTTAGCCTATTTACTTAAACACTTTAAACTAAAAGACAATTTAAGGAGAGGAGATAAAAGTCATCTACATGCAAACAAATGACTCCCTTCTGAAGTTTTTCCAGCCTTCAAGAGCGTGGCTATCTGTTAATATGTGCCTCTAACTGTACTTCTGGTACGTGTATTCATTGGTGTTTGACTTAATCTTATCAAAACTACCACTCCAATCAAAAGTAATAACACTGGTAATAAAAAATAAAAAATGGCAGTTATAATGAAAATACAAACAAAGACTTTGGCAACTTCGAAAATGATGTAAACTAGTTTTTCCTGCAGCAATAACTGACACTCGTTTGTTATGTTTCTTGTCTTGAGTATAAAGTCTGGGCAGTCAATGTTAAGAGTTTTTGTAAACAATCATGTTTAACATGTTATTAAACCGTACAGTAATAAAGGATTTTTGGCTGATTCGAGTTGTTACGTTGTTTTGGGAAAACAAGTTTGTACTGTAACGTCTTTCATGGCTCTTGTGAAGACTACAGAGGCAAAAGCTTAATCTTGAGCACACTAACCGCAGCATTGTGTTTTAACACAACTTCAAAGTAGTTTATTGGTACGGCTCTACAATGTTTATCTGAGGTAATCGAGAGTTTACCTCTTTGAGGGATCATTTGAATTGTTGTGTTTGTGGTGTGTTTCTACTTTAGGGATCATTTGAGTTGTTGTGTTTGTGGTGTGTTCCTCCTTTAGGGATCATTTGAGTTGTTGTGTTTGTGGTAAGTTCCTCTTTTAGGGATCATTTGAGTTGTTGTGTTTTTGGTGCGTTCCTCATTTAGGGATCATTTGAGTTGTTGTATTTGTGGTGTGTTCCTCTTTTAGGAATAATTTGAGTTGTTGTGTTTGTGATGTGTTCCTCCTTTAGGGATCATTTGAGTTGTTGTGTTTGTGGCCGGTGTGTTCCTCTTTTACGGATCATTTGAGTTGTTGTGTTTGTGGTGTGTTTCTCCTTTAGGGATCATGTGAGTTGTTGTGTTTTTGGTGTGTTCCTCCTTTAGGGATCATTTGAGTTGTTGTGTTTGTGGTGTGTTCCTACTTAAGGGATTTTTTTGCGCTGTGGTCTTACATTACCGCATGATAAATTTAAATGAGAAAACAAAGCAAACTTCCTTCAGATCATGTTTTCTTTTGTTTGGAGATAGATAGACAGACAGACAGACAGACAGACAGACAGATAGATAGATAGATGGATGGATGGATGGATGGATGGATTGATGGATGGATAGATGGATGGATGGATGGATGGATGGATGGATGGATGGATGGATGGATGGATGGATGGATGGATGGATGGATGGATAGATAGATAGATAGATTGATTGATTGATAGTTGGAAGGAAATAGCGAAGTTTACGTTAAAGAAACATTTACGGTCATTTAAACCTCGTTCCTGCGCGGCGATCTAGTAATTATTCAGTACAAATTTTATGTTCCCCTTACTTAAAAAAGTAATTCGTTGGAGCTCTTACTAACTAAAGATTTCCCAAGCCGTTCGGAGTTAACAAGCAGCTGAGCAATTTACCGTCTCAGCTCCCTGGACTCACGTGCGAGTCTCGAACGGAAGACAACTACGATTTACAACGCTTCACTCTTTTCCGTCAGTCGGCCATGTTAGTTCTTGTTTATGACTCATTTTGTCGTTTAAATCGGTTGTTTCATTAATTCTTTCATTTATCTATACGCAATTTTACGACATACAATTGCAGATTTCCTGTTCATTTTCAACAATACTTTTTCATTTTAATCTAATCTTCATGTTAGGTCACCATTAAGCCAGAATACTAAAAAAAACTGTAATTTAACCAATTTTGATATGTATTTAATGTTTTTGGCTTCTATAATAAGTAGTTTCCAGCTGCTGGTCGTATTTCGTAGTATATCGTACAATACAACGGTGCGGTTTAAAACCCGTTTAGTACAAGGCATGGAACTTTAATGCACGGCTTTCAACTCTACTGATTTTCTTCCCAAAAGCCAGTAGGCACAAAAATGGTAAAATACTCAATTGTCTTCAACTGTTTTTACTTTTTTTGCTTTTTCCAGTATTTTCAAAAACTTCTGTGTACTTAAAACATGATGATAATTTTCAGTCAACAATAGTTTTACGGTTGTTACTCTGTTGAATAACACTGTCACAAAACGAATAGTAAGGTTGAAAGCCTTTGTGAGCTGGGTTGTGGTCAACTCTGATATCATCAATCTAACAGGTAAGGATTGTCGTGTGGCCGTATAGCCCTTTTAACTGTTCGATACTGGTGCGTTCTACACCACTTTCGTCTGCAAAACAACTCACTTCATCTGTCAATGTGTCCCTTTTTTTTCTTCACAGATTGGAGTTTGCACGATATAAGAAGTATTCAGTCGTTTGTGAGCTGAGTTTTTAAAGGGTTTTAAGTTGAACTTGACTCCGGTTGTGACTGTGAGACAGTTTGTCTATGGTGGGACTGAGGGTAGCTCGATGAGTTATATCTCCCAATAAATCGCTTTTGATCTTTTATAGATGAACGTTGTTGAAAAATGTACGGTCACTTAAACCTCGTTGATTGTGTTTTGGCTATTAAGTTCTCAGCGATCCATGGCTACAATACAGTAAGTGCACACTTTGTAGGAAGGGAGGCGATTAGGTTTTAAGTATCAATTCAGACGCTAATTATTGCTTGGCGCTGTTTTCATGCTTACCGTTTGAAGTTTTTTACTGTACAAGTCATTTCTTTTCACAAAAGGATAACTTAGACATCCTTTTTAAAATATTTTTAGTTTAAATCAAATCTTGACTAAAGGTTCCGGAGTTAAGGTCACAATTAAAGGCACCAGTAAAGTTTTCAGCTCATTGAACCAGGAAAATGGCTCATTCTTAATCGATTGCAACATTGTTACAGTTCTGTCAAGTTTTGTCTTAAGTTAAGTCCGTTTTGTTTGTAAATTTAAACTTCTTCCTGTAAATTTGATGAAAAGGAAAAATGCCCAAAGCGACATGCGACAACTAAATTCTTTAACAGCTTAACCAGAGAGACATTTCTTGTTGTTACACTTTATGATTGCAATTTGTGATACGGTAATTAGCTTTCAATATCACAGTGTTGTGGAATTGTCGTTTGAAAGAACCCGCGCTTAAAGTCTTCAATTGTATTCAGTTTCTTCAATATCTTTAGGACCAACGTTTCGCGATCAAACTTCTACAACAAATACCCTGTATTCCCTTACTTAGCAACAAAACAGGTGACGTGTTGTTAAGATGATAAGAGTTTCAAGACTGAAAACGGTTTTTATAATTACGTCACCCATGAGAAATTCTTTTTATGATGTAATCATGAAAATCGAAGTTTCGATTGAACAACAGGTATTGGCGACTCTGGTCTGCGAGTAACGTTCTCCTGTCTCTCGAATAACGAGTAGAAAAGGTTTTTTTTTGAACAACATGCCAAGTAATATGTGTGGTTGAAATGCAAGAAAACAAGTTATGGGTTGACTCCGGGGTTATAGCGCTGTTGAGATGAAAGACACTACACAATGTTCAAGGATTTTGCCCTATTTCTGGTGATACTAGTATTGATCACCGAAAATGTTGCCGGGTCAGCAAGAAACACCCGTGCCTTCAAACTCATGGCTAAATCGCCCCCTAAAAATAACTTCAAGAACGCATTACAATCTAACTTAACAAAAACAAATAGTACAGTCAAAAATGATTCGAGGACAATTGTACGAAAAACTCGGACACCCCAGTATCTTACACCACTGGGACAACAAAATGGCATCCGGTTGTCGCCCTTAGCGATCCCGTATGCACCGAGGTTCACTGGCTCTTTAGGAGTTGGAGCATCGTCTGCTCTCACTTTGCAGCAGATTCAACAACTTCAACAGATACAACAGCTGAGACAACTGGGGCAGTTGAGGTCTCTCATAACCCCAGTACAGCAGAGAGTAAATAACGCCTTAACGTCGCCGTCACCCTACCAACTACAACTTTCACGAGTCCTGCCCTTGTTGAACTTATACAGGACAAAGCCAGTTTTGAAAGAAAGCGCTGCTGGATATGGGGCTAGTTTACCTCTGTATCAGTCACACAGGCTTAAGTATGACTCTATTCCAGTGAAGCCCAACTTCGGCGGAGAGACCCTTGCGGACGAACGGCTTGGCTTGTTGATGGGTCTCGGCGGACTCGGGGCGAACCCGTATGCTGCAGCTGGAGAAGCGGGAGGGGCCGGTATGGCCGATGAAGGTAAATACTTTAAAACCAGAATATTTTGAGTTTTATATTTGTAGAATTCACTATTGTTAAATAGTATTCTCAAAATGTATCTTAAAGCTGTCAAAACTTAAGGGCCACTTAAACTGAGATCACTTAACAACAAAATTCCGTTTTTGATCAATTCATCTTTTATGAGGAGATTTAAAGTATTATTTTTGAGTGTTGCGTCAAAACAATTCTAAAGGTTGTGTGCAGTCAAGCTTTTCTCTGGAAATTTGAAGGTCATTTAAGTGGGGAGTTAACTGTTTAGTAGCTGTGGAGTAGGCGGTAGGTTCGTCTGAGCTGGAGTTTTTATTTTGACGACATGACCTAATGGTTGATAAACTTTGATATCCATAACACATACCACGTTTCCTTCATGCTGCCCGCAACATGAATACGAATAGTGTCTCCAAAACTAGTTCATGTTAATACAAGAAAACATCTTGCAACTAAGTATTGCACTACTACAAAAATCTTATAGGCTTTTGCCTTGTCTGTAACAAAAGCGTGACCATGATAGATTTCCAGGTTTATTTATGGGGATCTATTTAAACTAGTCCGATTTGACAGTTGAGTTTGGTGTGGGAAAATAAAAATGAAGTACGGAGCAGTTGAATTTTATATGGGAAAATATAAATGCAGTACGCGTTAGATTCAATCAACCGACCATGCCTGGTTTGTTTTTTTCTGCTACGGTTTCTAACTCTAGTTTGAATTTAAGTTCCCACATTTCGAATGTGGTGTTAAACAATGCAAGTATCCTTAATTCAAATTCCAACTGGTCTGTGTTGAGCTTTCTGGAGGCATATTCTTTAAGAAACTAAAACCAACAATCACTAATGGTTTAAAAGCCTCAAAAATACTACAGCTTATTTAAGTCTCCCAAAAAAACGTTTGTAATTAATTCGACTGCATCCTTGCTGTGATTTGTGGTTGTGAATGGTGTGATTGATTATCGAAAAATTTCGTTAAAAGTTTTAGAAAACTAATTTTTGAAAATCATTTATGCCAGATTCCGAATGCTTCCCAAATCCCTGTGCGAATGGAGGGACTTGTAACATAATGGGTAACAGTTTCCAGTGCGCGTGCGCCGTTGGGTTCAGAGGGAAGACATGCGCAGGTGAGTGTTCTGTTATTTTTGGCGTTAGCTAAATAAACCCAGTGGTCACAATTTTTGCGACACTTAACAACTATTTCCAGAAGGAGAGGTGAGTAGTGATGGATGTATACCGAGAGGTGAGTAGTGATGGATATATACCGAGAGGTGAGTAGTGATGGATATATACCGAGAGGTGAGTAGTGATGGATATATACCGAGAGGTGAGTAGTGATGGATATATACCGAGACGCGATATACATGTCCGGCGCTAGTCACCAACCCCAAGGGGGAAAGTTGTTTTAGCATTTTCCGAAACATTGGGACAAAAACTCACTTTGTTTTCCAAGAAGTAAAACAAACTAAACCTTTTTTTTCTATTTCTAGCACGTGCGCTTGTGAGTTTTCTTTACACTCTTCGTTTTTTTCTTTTTTAAGGGTACTCTCGTAGATTTCCGGCAAGTTCTGAAAAAGAAATATTTCGGTTTACCACTTAAAACCGAAAGCCAAACTTTGTTGCCCCCTTCGTGTTTGTTGAAACGCCTAACGCCTTATTTATTCAAAACAAAATTTCCTTGTCTGTCAGCTGACAAGAAAAGAGACGCCTTCTTGACTAACGCCTCAAAACCAACTAATCGTTTTTGTTAGTATCTTCTAGCTCGGCTGCGCGCAATTTGATTGGTTTAGAAATGGTACATGTGAGACAACATTTACCTCAGAAATAGTAGATAATGAGACACTGAAACAAAATGGCGGACGGAAGTAGTTGCTCCCTGTCCGTTTCGGATGACGATACTGAATTGAAAAGTTTGCTGTGAGACACGGGATATTAAAAAGAGCCTGCAGGAATTCTCTTTGTTACGTCATTTGCGACATTTTGTCGTTGACAAGCTGTTAAAACATGTTTGTTGTATGTTAGGCTGCTCACGCGCAAGTTTGTATGCTGAGAGATGTGTTTTTTCTTACACATCTTTCTTTTTTCTTGAAAGGTCAGTTGCCTTGCGGCAATATACTAAGACCCTTATTCTATTACAACTCAACAATAAATATTTACCTCGCGCCTTCGTAGCTCAGTAGTTATTCTGCCACTATCCACCTCAATTGAAATGGAGCAAATGTTAAATATCGCGAGCTACAGGAGTCAATCAGAGCTCTTGTGAATACTAAATATAGTTATCTTGTGCTCCGTTTGGCAGATAATTGCCAAACAATGTTCATCAGACAAGCAAACAAAATCTATCAGGAACGGCTAAACTAGGCGATGCAGCCATCGAGTTTGTCGGAAAACCTTTTTTTGCGGAAACCTTGTTTCTGTTGTTTGTTTAGTGTTCCTTGAAGTAAACAGAAAGAAAAATGCAATTTTTTGTTTCGGATCCTTTCATATTTTTCACATGCTTTAATGCATCATTTCAATCATTTCACAAACCTTACTCGACGGTTGCAGACGCTAGAACTTATTCTCCCAAGAAATTAATGTGACTTCCCTAAGTACTTCCTGTCACGTGTTTCTTGATTTGATAGAGTTAACTTTATTTTTATCAATTTTATTTTAAAAGAAGGGTTTTTTGATCTTTTCTGTTTTTACGTGCTTTTGTTACTCCCAAAAGTTATGAAAATGAAATAGCATAAAAACTTTGGCAGTTTTTTTTGTTTGACCTATCGTGAGGATAAAATCTCTTTGACTCTCTTTAGAAGTGTGGTTAACAAAGCGTTGCCTACCAAGCGATAAATTCATTCAAACATCGAGTTTTAAGCGTAACACCTTTATGTGTAAGTGACTAAGTTCTCATACAATACAATTTTGCAAGTGAAATTTTGTTCCCTTTTGAAGGCGTTAAATTGATGTAGAGTCTTCTCATAGTTCGTAAAAGCACTAAGACTTGGTTTCAAGCATCTTGAATCGGAACGTTTTTTCTTCCTGATGTAATGTTGCGATATAGTAACTAATTGACCCGAATGAATCAAAACACCACGCTATGATTCAGTGAGCACTGTCAAACCCAATATGTCAATTCGTGCTGGTGGCCCTTGGAGCAGCGTTGGTTAAGAGCTTTCTCTCATGAAGTTCGCTGCCTGTAAAATAGTATTTCTTGTTATTTGGACGTTTTCAAACGGTACACTGGTGTTTTCTTCTGATGATACAGTGAAAAACCCCTGCTTCCCGAATCCTTGTCAACATGGAGGTGACTGTTCGGTATCTGGTTCAAGCTTTGAGTGTTCCTGTCCGCTTGGCTGGAAGGGGGAGCGATGTCAAGGTGAGAAACCTGTTTTCCATTCAAGGTTTATTACCAACGGTAACGAAACACCTTATTATCTTGGTTAATTTTTAGTCAATAAAAGCACTGTATCTCTTTGAAAGATATTTTTTTGTCATTCGTTACTTGACATCTATTTAGAAGGAAGTGTTTGTTTAATTTTCACGGTAATTCTAGGGGTCAACAAAATGTGATAACAGAAAACTGGTATCATAAAACGAGGCAGACTGACTCCGGTACGGGGAAAATGATCCCTCTTTTCCAAAACACGTTGCTTTTGAATTGTACTAATTAGAGGCTTGAATGTCGTAAATCAAATGTCTGTTAATTATGTCCCAGCTCACTGAACCGTGGAATCAGTGATACCAGACAAATTATTCAGTTCACTGAAAAAGCTAATAAAGCTTTTCCATCAAAATACAACGTTGCTGCAGATATTACAAACACCAACGAGAGTAATAGTCTGTTCTGTAGATACAAAATTGATTTCCTTTTAATTTACTTGGTAAAGTAAAATGCTCCATTCAAACTTGTTACTTCTGTTTTCATTACTATCATTGTTTTGTTGTTTTTGTTATTGTAATTATCATTCTAAATGTTCTTATTATCATCCTTGTTATTGTTATTATAACTATCATCATCATCATTACTATCATTATTATTATTATTTCTAATATTCCAGATTAACTTCCACAAGTAATAGTAGTAGTAGTAGTAGTAGTAGTAGTGGTGGTGGTATATTAATAGTACCGTACAGTTCAACGGTCCTTTTTTTGTATTTTGTCCTTGATTTTTTTACTGACAAAATGATTTCATTTGTTTGCAAAGAAACTTTAATCAAGTATTTGCATGTTAAGATGAAAACAGGTGCCGACCGAACCCGTGTCAAAATGGCGGATCGTGCACCGAACTGAGGGATGAGTTCGAATGTACCTGCCTGCACGGATTTATGGGAAAGAAATGCGAAAGTGAGTGCAAATTTTTCCAACGTGCAACAAAATAGTTGAACTATTCCAATCAAAACGTAACGCAACTAAAACGTAAAAAACTTTAGAAATCTAATTTTGAAGATTATAAACATTTTAGCTTTATTTTTTACACTTCTTGAGAAACAAAAGAATTAACGGTTTCAATCATATATTCTTTAATAATCTGTAGCAAAACGGAGCATGTGCAGTACGAACAACCCGTGTTTGAACGGTGGGCAGTGTGTTGATAATCCTGGTGGCGGATTTGAGTGTGTCTGTAAAACAGGTTACTCTGGTAATACCTGCGATGGTAAGTGCCTTCTGTCATTCCGTTTCACTGCTAGTTCGAATTCATTCCAGAGTCTTACAGTGAAAGTCGATGTAGTTCGATAAATCTGTTATTTTCAGTTTTTGGAAGAAAACAATAAAACAAGTAGCAATCGAAACAAAATATTTTTTTATGTTGGCCGTTATCTGGCTAGTTCAGCTAAGCTATTTTGCTCAATGTAAATAATACGACGACATATTGAATTGCTTAAAACTGCCAAGGAAACTTTTATGGCTTTTTACAAATTTGATTTAAAGAAGTGAAAAACATTCTTAGCTACAAAAAGTTTGCAACTCCGATTAATATATTTCTTGGGTTTAAATAGACTAAACGATATTCCATTTGTTTCCGTTTGTAAAAAAGAACATCTTACAGTTTCTTTACAAGGAGCCATCTGGTTCTACAGGTTTTTTTGATTTTGTAAGTTACCATTATTTTCAACTGAAAATAAATGATCCTTGATCAATGCACAAAGTTATACAAATAGAAATGAATTACAGTATAACAATCGGTTTAGAAATGTTATATGATCGCACGCAAAATAAAGACGCAGTCGATCATTCCGAAAAAGATGGCGGTTGTACACTTTACCACAATGCCTTGCGGACCTAGCACCGGTCAAAACAACAGATAACGAAACTTTTCCTTGTACTATCACAACACCGCGTGTGTCAAGTTTTCATCTTTGCGTTTTAGAGATTTAAACGCTTGGAATTGTGGGTAAATGTACAGGTCGCCACCTTTCTAAAAATGGCCAATAACACAGGCAGAGAGAAAGACTTGTTTATGGCTGTAGCAAAACTGTCAAAAAGATTCAGGAATTGAAAGTTTGACTCTGACCCTGATTTAAACCCAGCTGTGGAGAACAGATGCCTGAGCAACCCATGTAGCAATGGCGGTTCCTGTATCCAAACATTGAGTGGTACTGGGTACGAGTGTCAGTGTCGAAACGGTTACCGAGGCGAAAACTGCGAAGGTAAGTGAACTGGGTGCTAGTGTCTCCATGTACTGCTGGCGTGTTATCAGTTTGACTTTCTAGGAACTCCCTGGCTTCTACTTTGCCTCGGGAACGGAAAGACTCTAAGAAGAACGCAGTTAACTATTTACCGAGTTAAAAAGTTTAAGATAACTTTTAGATTATTATTTTTGACTAATCTTTTTTTTTTTCAAAATCAAAATACACAAAAAACGAAAAACAATAGCCTATTAATGCTTGCGTTTGTACTAGCACATTTTGTCACTAAATGGAGAAAGAAAAGTTACCATCAGCCATATATTTACCGTTCCAGTTGACTGGGCAACGTTCATTTTAAGTTTAAACACAAATTACACTAAATTAAAAGAAAAATCAATTGGCGATCGCATCGCATTTCCTATCAGAGAGGTCTGCCTGCCAGCCAAGTACATGCTCAAATGGAGGGACGTGCTTTGAGAAAGAAGGTGGCTTCAAGTGTATGTGCCGCTCCGGGTTTAGCGGGACCTACTGTGAAGGTGAGGGCAACTCCTTGACGTCCGGTCACACGTCTAGTTCTGAAAATTCTGATTAATTATTTTGTTGTTTGATGGAAAAAATGACATAGATTAGCTAAGAGAAAAGGAACCGATAAAGTAAAAAACCAAATGATGCACTTTGTTGCTGTAGTACTACCAGTGCTAAGTTCTTACAACAAAGTTCCATGCTTTTGCCGGTCTAAGACAACACCAGGGAATGGCGATGTCGTACATCGGCAAAGAAACTTGGTCGTAAGAACTTCTAACCTTTTTGTGAATAAATTGTATTCTTTTACGTAAGCATATCGCGAGTTTTCACGAGCTAAGACCTTTGATCCCTTTGAATGAATGCACAATTTTTCACTTAGAATGGTTGAGTTTGGTTCACGCAACTGAAGATTCAATGCTTATTAATCATTAGATTATCACTAAAATATTAGATTGTTATCTTTACAGTATGATTTGTCTTATTTCACAGCAAGGCACAGCTGCCAACCGGACCAGTGTCACAATGGTGCCAAATGTATTGAGCATGCAAACGGGTTCAAATGCGCTTGTCTTCCTGGTTATAAAGGCCAGTACTGTGACGGTAAGGCGGCTTCAACCTACCAGCTGTAGATCACGATGATTTAGCCTAAGAAGGGAGTCGGGTATAAGCTGATGAGAAATCACAGACACAGAATTATTTCTTCATTAGCACGCTATAGTCGTAACTCTCTAACGTTAAAAAACTTTTTATATAAACAAAATAATTATTTTAATTTAACTGTAAAGTTGCTATACATTCTTAGAAATAGGGCCAAGATGAAAGTTACCTTGTATAATCTAGCTACCCTGATTTTAATAAAGTGTATTATTATTATTATTATTATTATTACTATTATTATTACCATCAGCAAATCATTGTTATTATCATTATTATTATTATTATTATCATCATAATGTTGACTTACTTGTACGTTCTCCTTTCTATAGAGAGTATTTGATTAACTATAGTTTTCCTGATTTAATATAAAATGTATCAATTTCATTTTAAGTTGGTTATTCATACGAAAACTTAATACGAGTTTTTGTAATAACCTTCTCATCGTCCGTGTAAAATGATATCTTGTCTCGAAGAAATGTTAATTGGCCGTTGGCCTTTTAAGAATGATCATCATCACTCTAATACTTATTATAGAAACAGACCGCTGTCATCCCAATCCTTGCCTTCACGATGGGCAGTGCATTGAAACTCTTAGCGGCTACAAGTGTCACTGCCAGTCCCAGTACCAGGGAAATAACTGCGAAGGTATGGCCGAGAGAAATCCTCCCCTCGAATTATTGAGTTAGTTTCAAATAGGTCGCTTTGTAAACCTCGCTTAATTTTAGAGTTTAACTTCCTTTTCAAAGTTTTTAAGCCACATTTTGCTGTTAACGGGTCTCGGTCAACCCCGAATGAGCCTTACACTAGCGTTTCAATAACCGATTGTCATTCTAATATCTTACCAGTCATTTAGGAGTGGCGGAGGCGTACATAGAGTCAAATAACATTCAACAACTCATTTCAAGCGTACGGTGATAATCCGTTACTATGATAAACGTGTTCCTATTCCATGATAACTTTACTTCTACCTCAAACAGTTCGATTTAACTGTTATACGCAAATTTTACACGTTCTTTCAGAGCTGAACTACTGTTTCCCAAACCCTTGTAAAAATGGAGCTCAATGTGCCGGATATGAAGGGGGCTTCAGGTGTTTGTGCCGGCCGGGATATCAAGGAACTAACTGCGAAGGTAAATTCTCAGATACAGCGTTTGGCAATCTTACTCGGTAAACTATTATTGTTTTATAGTTACTGTAAAGTTTAACAACAACAGCACCACCGCTAAACTAAGCATAAACAGCCTCTCCTTACCATCAGATATCTTTTATTCGGCCACAAATAAAAACCACTGCAGTAGATCCAGAGTCAGCACGTGCTATGTGAGATGTATCAGTTGTATTAAGTGTTGCTTACTTACTTACTATGTATAACATCACATCTACGTAGAGAATTGAGAGTGAGATTGTTTTGACTAGTTTTCGACACTATTGTAATTGATTAATAAATGGTGTTTTGTTTTTTTACATGCAGCAAAAAACATGTGCGAACCAAATCCTTGCCACAATGGAGGTGCATGCGTAAAGAGCGAAGATAACAAGTTCAAGTGTTCTTGCAAACGAGGCTACTCAGGAGATAAATGCCAACGTAAGCTTTTTAGGATTTTTTTCTTCGAGAACATTAACAATATAAATCTAGTGAGGTCTTTTGCTGTCAAAGGTTGACCTTATTGACAGAGAAAGCCACCTAACTAACTTCATTTTATTCTAACACTCTTTACACCTTAGTAATATATCAGCAGGTTGCTCTAACACTATACGCACTGCCATCTCATCAGATGTACCCAGTTCAGGAGATATCAGTAAGCGTTCATATTTCTAAACCACCGGCATTTGTGCCTTTACACAAAACACAACGGAGACGCCAAATTACCCCGGTTGCTGAACACCACAATCGGTGAAGGCGTTGGATTTAAAAGCTGCCATCTTAGGCATTAGTCAAATCTTCATTGTCTGGGACAATACCAGGGTAATCGCGCGCGACAAAGACCTCCTCTCACGCAAGACGAGAGAGTCGCTCATTCTAATCAACCAGAAGAGGCATGGAATGGAAAGGGGCGCGTACACCAACCTTCCCGGTCTACGAATCGAAGCGTTGCTCGGACGTCAACATTTTATCAATGTCGAGCAAACAATTCCACTTCACATTATAAGGGCTCGGAAGTTTTGTACTCTTTTTTGTTTATCTGGCTGGTGTAACCAAGGTAGTTCTACTTTTATTATGACTCAGCAAAAAATTTGCACTTTCTTAATTGTTTTCCGATATGTCGCGTTTGACTTTTGCCCATATTAGGATGATACATTCATTTTCATTCCTTGAGGAAAGCTCGAATATTCTCAAGGTTTTTTATTAAACCAAACATGGCTAGAAGAAAGCCTCACTGTGTCTATGGGTTTGTATGAAGTTTTCCGATAAATCCTCTGGCTGAGACCTTCGACTTTTCAGTTACATGTATCTAAACCTAAATCTGTTTTTTTTTTAAATTATACACTCTTTTTCTGCCTGTCAACTTCTTGACCGTCCATATTGCAGTAGCTGACAGCTGCTTGTCGAACCCTTGCCAGAATGGCGGATCATGTAAGAACGTAGAGGGAGGCTTTGTATGCAGCTGCACAGCCGACCGCCGTGGAACTCTCTGCCAAGGTAATGCTAGGGAGAATGTGTAGCCACATGTTTGTTATGCGAGATGACAAAACAATTTAGTCTTCTCAGCCATAGTTAAGATAAGTAATGCTGGTTGAAGAACAAAAGTTTGTGATAGTCTTTATATGTCAAGAGCTTTTGGGTGCAACTGTGTTTCAATGACTTTGATACTTAGTTAGGTCAACTACAAAAAAGCCAATGGGCTGTATATATAATAAACTTGGACTTTGTTGCAACTGGTACTGATACTAGATTAAATTTTTAGAGCAACAGCAGTGCATGCTAAACACCATGAAAAATGTTGAAAGGATGAAACAATGTAAGAAAAGATATTCCGTTTCTTTCTAACAGTTACTGCGCATGTTCAATGAGTCAATGTTTGACACATTGAACGAACCATAGTCATCGTAAATATTCTAACGGCTGGTGAACTAAGCTTACAGAAAATTATTTATTTTCATCATGTAAAATGGCTGAAATCTGTATTAAACTGTTACAGTTCGAGCAAATGGCCGAGGCTACAGACGCTGCTCGCAAGTCCCTGAGCTGATAAGTGGCTGCTTATAGGGTTAATACAGTTTGAACAGGCTTGTAAAACCATTTTACCCCCAAAACGTAAAGAACGGTAATGAATTGACATCTTTACTCTTTGTCACAGAGCATGCGCCGTGTTCTCCGAATCCTTGCCGTAATGGCGGCAAATGTGTTGGAACAGCTGATGGCTTCCTGTGTCGCTGTACGATCGGCTACAGGGGCGACACTTGCGCTGGTTAGTTCATGCCTAAATAACCTAAATAATGATTAGGCTTGCTGTTTTCTGACAAATTTATCTTGGAGCGAAAACAACTTAAGTCAGGTTGTAAACTATATGTAACTAATAACAGGTAAATTTGGTATATATTTTAAAAAAAACTAAATGTTTTCGATTTTTAGGTCCATTTTCAGAGTTAAGCTCGAGTTTAAGTTTTTGTAAGGCTCACAGTCTTTAAGTTGCTTCTGTTTTTTCTATTTAGTACGGTAATGCTGGTCAACATATTTTAGCTAACAGCGGAGTTGATGCTTACCAGAATTATTTTATGAATAGGGAAAAACCGCAATTATAAGGCGAACTTCTCAAACAATCAAGCAAAAAAATTTAGCAACAGAACTTCATCGGACTGGAGATAAATCAATGAAAAATGCATGTGAAAACTATAATCTAATTTGATTATACAAAGTGTTTCCTATTGTCCTTAGATGTGGACGAGTGTGAACCTAACCCTTGTCAAAATGGAGGTCGGTGCATCGCGCACTATTTTGGAGGAGGGTTTGATTGTGAATGTCCCATTGGGTTCAGAGGGCCAAGCTGTCGAGGTAACA
>JAOBAT010070091.1:0-15690 GCA_026413305.1 Hydrozoanthus tunicans | reverse complement strand
CATCGCGCACTATTTTGGAGGAGGGTTTGATTGTGAATGTCCCATTGGGTTCAGAGGGCCAAGCTGTCGAGGTAACAGGCCTAGAATAAACTACAGCGTTTCTCACGCCTGATATGCCGCATGAATTAGAGCTTGATCACTGTCGCCTCCACCTTTGTGTACATATATCACCGATTACCTACTTTTTGTTATCTAGAACGCGACCCCTGTCACCCCAACCCTTGTGTACATGGAGGGGTTTGTGCTGAGATTGGAGGAGGTTTTAGCTGCAACTGTTCTTTGGGGTACAAGGGTCCGAGATGCGGAGGTAAAGTTTTAACTATAAAACAGAAATTGAGCTTTCAATAAAAGTTTGTTTTCAAAAAAAAGTGCAGATGATTGGCACACTGTTCATTGATTCTTTTACGCTCATTTTGGCTTTTCTTGCAATGTTACAGTACTAAGAGATTGTTTCCAAGTGACCTAAATATAGTTGTCAAGTCAATTAAAGTGAATGTAACTGAATATGATTATCAAATTCAATGATTGTAATAATTTCAATTTTAGAAAAACATGAATTGTGATTTTGAATTATTCATTATCAATACACTATTTCACAGAATAACACTACCCGCAAATAGAAAAGGCAATCTAGGCAGGCAGTGAAGAGAAGATGCAATTTTTAAGAATATCATTTTGTTCTCTGAAAACATTGTACAAAACGTACGCAACTATAATTACGAGGATAGTCGGAGACGCTGCTTTCGCTATAATTGTTAAATATTTATCTATTTAGAAATCGATCAGTGCCACCCCAACCCTTGTAAACATAGCAGTGTGTGTCGAGAGGTAGTTGGGGGATCCGGGTTCGCTTGTCAGTGTGTAGAAGGCTACAAGGGAAACACCTGTGGAGGTAAGGTTGCTTTTCCAAAGCTTTTTTGAGTAGCATTTGAAAATCCATTCCGTTTGACTACAACAACAAATCTAGCAACAATTAGACGTTATTTATTTCTAGTGCTAGTCCTCAAACATATGTGAGTCTGGTGCATCCATCATTGCCATCAATTTCATAGTTACCGCTATTGGTGTCGTTATAGACGAGTTTCCGCTGATTTCATTGTTTACAATCTGCTTCATTACCATACAACTTTTAAGGTTGGAGAAAGAACAAAGTTAAACAACAACTGAATTTAAATTAAAACTTGAGAATGCTTTACATAATTACTGAGTGAGTGACTGAATAGTGTAATTTCATAGAAGAAATTACTACTAAAGAAAATGCAAAACAGCTGGAGGCAAGAACGATAATGAGCCATACATTATTTGTAAAACTTTTAATTCTTTAAACCAAATTATGGGAAGATTACTCAGCATGTCAATTTCATATTTTCATTATTCTGAATTGGAAAATAGCATGCGTACGCTAGTCAGGCAAAAAAAATTAACCAAGAACTCGCCAATTGATATTGCTTTATATCTCTAGATATTGAAGGATGCATGTCCTTGGTCGTTATTGCCGGATTACACCACTGTTTGGTCTTAATTGTTTCTCTGCCTTGGTTTTTGTGCAGTTAGGGAAGCACAAGTAGCTTGAGCGTTATATTTAACAAATAAGTGTAAATGATCTTCACAACATTTTTTAGTTGTTCTCAACTGGCAAATAACCTCTTCCACTTGTCATTCAACTGACACAGAAACAAAAGAAAACGTAATATATAAATTGGAAAAAAAGATTTTGCCTGTCTTAACTTGTGTACGTTTCTAAGTGTATGTATTAACACAGACATTGCAATTTTTATCAGTAAAGGACAGATGCCATCCAAACCCGTGTCGCCACGACGGAATGTGTATGGAGATTAACAACGACCTCGGGTTTCTTTGTAACTGTAGTGCCGGGTTTAGAGGAAGCCACTGTCAAGGTCAGTGATTTACGTTTTTTGGAAAGTACTTCGCACAAAGAAAATTCATCAAGAAACACCGGATAACTTCTTAAGGGAATCTCGAGAGTTAAAATAAAATCCAAGTCTTAAGAGAAGAATTAAACAATAGCATTTAGAAAATGAGGAGTCATCTAGTTTACACCATCGCCTACTGAAGTCTAGCAGGAGCATTCGAAACGTCGCGTCCATCTAGTTAGCATCAAAATCGTGATACAATCGATAAAGTAGTATTTTATCATTTATCCTCGACGACTAATAACCCCTTTTCAATTTAGGAGTAAGTCTGAAATAAATTATGTTTTGAAATATCCAAAATTCTCATGTTTGTTTCCCATTCAAGAATGTACGAGATATATAGGGTTTAAGATAGTACAAAATGAAAAGAAAAAAAGTTCTGTGAAAGAAAAGTGTCCATAACAACTAATGATGAAGTCTGTCGTCTTGGTTAGTTTGATCAGCCACCAAATATTCAATGCAGTTTCAAATTCTGGCGACTGATTCTGTTTTATTTCACTTCATTTCAGATCTGGATCCATGTCATCCCAATCCGTGCTTAAAAGGCGGTGTTTGTCTCCACTCGTACGATGGGTTCGTTTGTAACTGTACACTCGGCTACAAAGGATCGCACTGCCAAGGTAAACAACAATGTGGTTGGTCGGTGGTGCATCTCATCCTACAGTGGTGCTTCTCAATTCTACAGTTTTAGAGCTTCATCGTTTTTGACCGTTGGTTCAACTCAATTTTACAGTGACGTATCTCGATCATGTACTCCAAATATTGGCCGTCCACAGCCATAGATCTAAAACTCTCCTCTTTCATTACACAGAGATTGCAGAAAGGTCTAACTTAACATGCCGTTAGATTTTTTTTGGCGAATAGGAGTTTTTATCCCTGTCTCTACTTGTCTAATGCAAATACTTTTACAGCAAGATTGACAATGTTTGTTGCAGTTTCACGCAACTCTATTAGCAGCTTGCTCCACACGTTTGGACATCCGCTTGAACTTTGTTTGTCTACTTCTAAAAAAGAAAGTTTAAGCAGAATTCAAACATCGTACAGTTGTTTCCTTTATTCTTCATGTGTTACCAGAACTTAGATTCCAATACGTTTTAAGTATTGTTAGTAACTGTTTTGTTGAACTTTCTTACTAGATCGTGATCTTTGTAAGCCAAATCCTTGTCAGTTTGGTGACAAATGTGTCCAAACGACACCTGAGGGGTACCAATGTGTTAAGAACTTCTGTGATCCCAACCCTTGTCACAACGGCGGCCGCTGCATTGAAGTGGACGATACCAACTTTATGTGTGCTTGCAATAAAGGGTTTACAGATAAATTATGCGATGGTAAGAATCAATGAAACAATAAGAGCAAATTCTTTCTATAAACACATTTATTCTATTAATTCCTCTATCCTCTCATCCACCAATCTACCTCTCTACCTTTACGTCTACTTACTGAAAATACGTAACTACCTGCCTTTCTTCCTATTTTTCAATCTATATCTCTTTACATTTTTTCTGTTTTGCAAGACTTACGTATCTTGTGTTATCGACTCTGGCCCGGTAGCATCAGCTGGTGTAACAAACTTTTTACTCGTTTCTTTTTTGCAGTAAAAGATCCTTGTCATCCCAACCCATGCTCCAATGGTGGTTCGTGTACTCCGGGTAAATTTGGTGGCTACAAATGCTCTTGCACGTCTGCTTTCCGAGGAACTGATTGTTCTGGTTAGTGTATTGCAATTGTACTGATATTTCTACCGTTTCTAAATTCTGTTTAACATTCATTTGGTCAAGCTTGCTGCGAGTGCTTCACTTTCCGTTAAAACACAAGGTCTTGTTTCATTAACTCCTTGCTCCGTTGTTGGCCCCCTTTGCCATCCCCACAGATGATTTCAGTCCAAGTTGAAAAGAAAAATATAAAGACGTATCTCTTAACTTTCCCTCGAATATTTGTTCCAATTCAATCTAAGAAGCAACATCGACAACTGTGAGAAGTAAATGCTTGTAGGAACGTGTGATTATATAATTCTGTAGTAGAAAATATTAGTATAAAGTAATAAGATACCTTGAAGGCCTAACCTAGGCTATTTGCTAAATGCACTATACATAAACCTTGTTTTTTAGAGCCAGTGTTGAACGCTTTAAACTTGCAATCAGATCAAACGGATCTTGCTTTGCACAAGCCAACCAAGCCACATAAGAACATGTACTCGCAACAACTAAACAAACCAGCAAAGGATGAAGACATAAATTTAAACCTTGGATATAAGAGAGGCAAAACAGGTTTGGCACTTCATCGAATGATAGTGCTCAGTAGTTTATAAAAGACCAACCCCGCAAACGTAAACTGTTTATTCTTTTTAAAATGTATGCTGCAGTTGTGGGTTGTTAAAAATTTTTCTAATATAAAATATTACTATATTATTATGTTTTTTCAAAAGACAATGGAATACAAACAATTCCTACCTATTAAGTCTTACCCAATCGTATGCATTTATCTACTTGACAGAAAATTGCGCTCCCAATCCTTGTAACAACGGTGGAACATGTGTCTCGATCGATCACGGATTTAAGTGCAGCTGCCTGCCGAAATACGCTGGACGGCTTTGCGAAACAGGTGAAAACAAGGTTTAAGCTCTTTGTTGCTAATGAAGCTACAACCTGTGATCACTTAAATGTAGCACACGATCAGATGCATTTATTTGACCTCGTTTAGAATGGCTAGCCATTCTAAACAAGGTCAAATAAATGCAATACTAGATCAGTCATTGTAACCGAGGTCAGTTAAATGTGATAGAAAAGCAAAACTAAAATTATAATCTGTTATAACAATAAAATATAATTTGTTTTACAATGTCCAAGCAACTTAGGCAGAACAAGAGTGGGCACTTTTAGGGGGAACTCTAAAAATAACCACACACGTGCCAGCAGAGAATATTTGTGATCATAAGTTGTATAATTGTCAAATGCTACAGCAGTGAAAGTAACACCTTTATAAACTATAGACGTATAACACGGAACAACAAAACAGGAGATGTTTTAAACTATAAGATAAAAAAACGTAAGATGGCTTTTAATGGCTTGTAGTGAGACTTGTCTTAAAGATGTCTTAGCTCAGTTACGATATAGCATGTCAAGAAGCCTAATAACAATAAAGAAATTTTTAGGTAACGTAAAAAATATTTAGAAGTTAACGTTTGTTCAGCAATACATAAAATGCGTTAAGAAATTAATAACATGGCTTATAAACTGTTATTCAACTCCTGACGTATTAATTCCTCCTGCTTAGTCTTTGAACTGGTTCTGTTGTAAAACATGACGAAAACATTTTAACTGCTGACTTTTGTGTGAAACCTAAACTAATGTGGTACAAGCTAACACCTGTCACGTGTTAATCTAGAGGACCCCTGTGTCCCTAACCCCTGCTTGAACGGTGGCACGTGCTATCTCAGCGACGACAGTAACGACAAGTTTGTATGCAAATGTACGACGACAAACTCGGGTAAAACATGCACAGGCAAGTAAACAGAGTATAATTTTAAGCCCCGGCTCCACATTTTGTCTGTGTATAAGGAAACGCCTGTATCGCTATCCTATTGAGTTCGTTTACTGTTTTTAAGATTCATTGTGGGTAAAAAGAGGACGAACCAAAAGGCTCGTGGATAAATTTTGTCTCGTCTCATTAATTAAAAAGCCCTTATTTACTGCTCAAACGCTGTAATCCAACATGGTTTAATTAACGAAAGCCCCTATAAAATTCGATTTTGAATTTGTTATAAGCCCCTGCGAGTTGTAATAACCCCCTTGAAGTTTTATCGCCTAGTTTTTTGGCAGTTGTCAGTTGTGAAATTTTATCTGTTTTTCTTTCTCAAAAAGGAGCATTGCTTAACCAAAATTAACCTCTTGTAACAAACGTTTAGTAAATTTTTCCGAAAGGTCTTTCGGAAAGAAAGAAAAGAACAAATTGGCTTGCTCAACCTAAGGTTAAAAAGTAAATGGCTCAACCAATGGCTGATTCTAAGGTTTCAACGCTAGGAAAACATTCCCTCTTGGACTGAAAAAACAGCAGTCTGGCGGAAGCAGATAATGAAAAGGGAAAAAAAATTCTTTACGTGTCAAAGCATTTAGCTTAAGGTAGCTAATTGGGGACACGACTACAGTCAAGAATCCCAACTGGTTGGAGGCAGACTGGTTGGCTGCTTACAAGTGTTGTGGATCTAACTCTGGGATGGCCGAAGCCATCTAAATTGGTCAAAGTTGGGTTCGAACCCAGGATAACCGAGTGCAAATCCGGCACCCTAACCACTGAGCCACGCTGAATCCAACGTTGACGGGATATAGCTCGTGTTGAATGAGGAGTAGTCAACTGCAGCAGTGAGCGGTCTTTGATGCTCTTGAATTGCTTCGCCAAGTATCAATTTTAGGCTACTACGACGAACAGGTATCTAACCCGATTTAACGGGTATAACAAACAGACTGAGCGGTTTTGTAATACATCAACATATTTATGTCCAACAGCAAAAGGCGCAATGGATGATGGGAAAAGTGCGGTGGATACCTCGGTGAAGGGCTCTGAGAAAGATCCTGTTCGCGGGGAAGCTGGTAACAAATCAACTAAAGAAGGTGGGTTCGACAAAAGAGTTGGTCAATTAATGTGATTAGAAATACAAGAAAACGAGGTTACCCATCTCAAGGTACTGCTCAGAGCTTGTTCTCTACTTAAAGCTGGCCATATTCAAAATTTAGATATGGACGGGGGTTGGGGGCGGCATGAGTCCCTGAGAAATTTGAAAGAATTGTTTTCTTTCTTTTAATTTGGGAATTATACTGCAAAAATGTTGTTTCTAAATTGCAAACACTACGACCCTCGTCAATTCTTTTCAATTTTTATGATTGAGAAAGCTCAATGAAACAACTCCAGAGCAAAAAGAGCAAAGTTGGCAATAACTTTAAGCCCAATAGAACACTCACAGTTGTTTGTTCGTAAACCCATCACTAAATAGTTAGTCCCAAATTTTCAAATTTCGTTCCTTCGAATATTGTTCTTACATTCTAAAAGGGTCAGTGGAATCAACATTTGCCCAGTTAAGAGTTTGTTCTAAAAAATGGTCGCAAATTGATATACTTTTTGGAAGAACAGACAATCTTGTGTAACACAAACCATCATCACCACCATCAACACCGTCATCAACGCCATAATAATCATCATCTCATCACCATCATCATCAATGCTAATACTGTGTACAAAGTGTGAGGTGAAAAACCTGGAACTCGTGTTGTCTAAACAATGTTAAAATAAAAAGTAAAAATTGGTATGACACATGAAACACAAGACTTGTCTATTTGTTTATTCGCTATGCCTGCAATCGTCTGCCTGTTGCGCCTTATAACCGTCACTCTGCACATGTAGACCAAACTAGGTTCCAAATCTGTGGCCTTGTTTCCAATAATAACTTGCAGAAGGATTGTTTCAACTTTTTCAATAGCCACATAACACAAAACGCGACACAAACTCTCGAATGGGAAAAGTTTTCTTCGCCTAATGTTTGACTATTATCTACTGCGTGGCATTAACATTCGCCGGAGTGCAATTTAGATTTTTATTTACTCGAACTAAATTTATGTTGTCTAATAGTCAAACAAATAGAACTAACTATAACTTTATTGATTTTCTGATTAATCTATCTAGCCTAGCAGGTAGCGTTCACGCAGATTGTTTGGGTCCAGTATTTCTAACTGCTCATATTATCGTGTTAATAACACATTTTTCAAGTTACATGTATAAATATAGGTATCTAAACAAACGTCGGGACGGGGCGATATAAACTGATTAAACTATTATGTTCCCTTTAGTCAGAAACTTAGCTATAGAGTAACTGCAGAATACCCTGCCATCTAGTACCATCTTTTGTTCTTGATTTTATCGCGCATCTTTTTTATGGAACGAGGAATGCGTAGTAATAAGTTACCGTAGTGGCAGGTTTACGGTATTCTTCAGTTAAGCTCGTAGTTCTTCTCTTATTACTGTACCTCTCACATTAACAGATTTTTTTGTTTCAAACGAATCACGTCAAACTAATTTCGTCGCTCAAATGTCATACCTAGCTTTAAGTATATCGACACGCTGCTCGCTTAAAATGCGTTAAACGCAACAGACCAACGTTTGCCTGAGAGGGTCAAATATCTCCGCGGAGCCAATGAGTAACCTAAATTTCCTAATCAGAATCTGCAAGCTAACATTAACGGCGTGGTTTTCCTAATTTATAAATTGCCATTCATCGGTAAATTGCTGTGTCAGCAAAGAATTTAAAAAGTTGTAATCAACTTACGACTGATACTCCGACGAAACCTTCTCGACTTTTCCACTTCCGCTAAACGACGTTCCTTTGACGCAATTGAATTTTATTACTTCTTGTTAATTTGGGTTCCACTACACACAGTGGATTACTGTAACCCGAGCCCGTGTAAAAACAAAGGAGTCTGTGTTCTGGAGGAAGCGGGAGGCTATAGCTGTGCTTGTCGAAAGGGATTTTCTGGGACACACTGTCAAGGTTAGAAAACCAGTTAAGCGTTCTGTATTTAGAGGCGACGACTCTTTGCCAACCCGAAAGAAACAGTTCTTCGATCCACAGTATCACTGTATATTTTAATTCGTGATTAATCATTTAAAATGTGGGAAGCCTTAGTGTACAATGATTCTTTGGTGTTTCTGTCAAATTTTGTTATTAAACATATATATCAACACTTGTCAATCTTTTTTACTGTTTCGCCAAATAGTTAGAAATGATTAGATTACTATCAAACAGTTCTCAGGAAAATTTCGGTGAAAGGCTGTAAGACACTATATTTTCACTCAACTTGTAATTAAGACAAATGAATAAAGAAAACTCTTGTTTTCAGCATCTGTCGTTTAGAACTTATTGTTGTTGCTTTTAACCGTTTGCTTTATGTGCACCTAACTTGTTTGCTTTAGTGGACCGCTGTCAGCCCAACCCGTGTAAGCACAACGGATTGTGCGTGCGAGACAACAAGCAAGGGCTCAGGTGTCAGTGTAGAGGAGAGTTTAGCGGCCAACACTGTGAAGGTAAGATGACCGGCTCACATTCTCGAAACTGTTAGTATAAATCAGATTTCTTGTCTTTACACACTTGCAGAAAAACAATTTATACCTGTTATAAATTTCTTACGAAAAACAGAAAGAACTTTGAGTTCAAGTCGATGCTTCGCTTGTCGGGAGTACTTTTTGTGATCAAGATGACAAAACCCTCAGTGTAACCTTGCCATACATGTTGTTTTGTATTTAGAATAGGAATTTATGCTTCTTTAATTCTTATGCCTTGTCTCTTGTCTATTCATGCTTGCGGTTTTTGGCAATGTAACTTTGCTTCTTTGTCTTCAAATCATAATCTTAGGAAAGCTAACACGCTTTTGAAACAATTATTGTTTCTTTTGTGTTGAATGTTTTCCATTTTCCAGTGGCTACTGAACGCGCTCGTTCCTCTCTCTCCTAGTCAACAACTGTCAACCTAGCCCATGCCAAAATGGTGGTATTTGTCTGGCGGCTGGGAGTAAGGGCTACCAGTGTAAATGTAGAGAGGGATTTACCGGCATGCACTGCAATCGTAAGTTTCATCACATTTTTTGTTTCCACTAAACTAATTGTTTTGTTAAATATGAATTTAAGCTAAAAATAATTACATCAAGATAACGCTTGAGCCACTTCTGTGTATAGAAAGTATTAAGATTCTGCTGTGGTCGTTGTTGATAATTCAACCAATAGCGAAAAATATTATGTTGAATAACTGTTTACAGGAAGCCCTTGTTTACCGAACCCGTGCAGAAATGGCGGATCCTGTTTGGTATTTTACACCGTGTTCTTGTGCAAGTGTCCCAAGGATTACAGAGGAAGCAAATGCGAAGGTGAGTAGGAATCGGAGTCACATGACTATAGTCTGAGGCAGGAGATTCCTGGTCTCGTTTATGTTGCAATTGTTGACCGATGATTTTGGTTTATTATTTTAACTGAAACGAAACATGGAATGCATAGTTTACAAATAATGGCATATATAATAAACAGCCTCCAAAAAACAAGATATAATAACCAGCCTCCCAGCACATTGACGTTTTACACAGCCTCCAAAAACAATGACTAAACAAACAGCCTCCAACAAACGTGATTTAATAACCAGCCTCCAATCATACTGACATATTTTACAGCCTCCAAAAATCATCACATAACAAACAGCCTCCAATAACTATGACGTAATGGTTAACGCTAGCCTTACTTGATAAAATGAAATGACTGTATTTAGGTAGAACTTAAGGTGAAACGTGCAGTGAAATGATTTCAAGTAAGCTAATAAATCTGGTATATAGTGAATCTTGAACAAACTGGCTGTCACGGTTTATCAGAGACGACCAAGGAGTTGCTAACATCAACTAGAACTATTAGGTACACTCAAAAGATTGGTCACTTTCTTATTTGCAGTTCATATTCCCGAGTCTGTTACCAATCTCTCCTCGGCGTCTCTGGCTGCGCACGCGCAAAAACCACTTGGGCAGACACCAGAATCAGCAAACAAACTTGTTCAAACACAGCTTGAAGCAGCTTTAACGGCTAAGAAGTCCAAGGCTGGTGAGTAAATAGGCAGCAACAGTCTATACTCTACAACAGCAAAAGGCCATGCCTCTTTGGTGCCAACAACGAGCCAATATTCTTCAAAGCCTTACCCAATAAGTTCATGTGTTTTAATTTACTGCTCTGCCTGTCTCGTAATTTCTCTTTTTCCGGTCAGCATTTTTGCCAAGAACACCAACAAGTCTCTTTCGTTCTTTTCCTAAAAAATACAAACAAACTTTTCAAACGATTTTCGATCTGCACCCACTCCTCTCATGGAAACCCGTAAAAGTACAAAGTTGCAATTTAAATACTTAAAGAAAATCACTGCTGTAACGTTTGATAGATAGAGAATACCACATAGGCGCTTGGAGATACGGAATTATGAACTCAGGAAAACAAGTTCTGAATCTCCAAAGGACTGTGTATTATTCTTTTTTCATACATAAACACGTACAAAAACGTTATTGAAAACAATTTTATAGAAAATAGATAAATACTGCAAATTACAGACAGCAGAATAACTAGAGATAATGTTTCTCTTTTGATCCATCAATTGTTTGTCAAATAATAAAAATTGCAATTCCAAAGATAACAAGTCTCCTTGAAAAGTTGACTTTTTCGGAGGTTGATCTGAGAGCAGGCTCTCTCACCTATCCCCAATGTACTCATTCCTAAAACAAAAAAATAGATAAAGTGAGAAAACTCCTTTATCTGGGAGACCACAACCACCTAACCGGCCACCTCACGCTAATGAATACACATACAAATCATATTACTTCTTAATAAGTTCAGCAGCCATCTTGGGCTCTTTGTTCTTTGTTGATACCTACTTCACGACATTGGTACTAACCTCATAGACTGACAGACAATAACGTGACATCCATAGCTGACAGCTGTAAACCAAACCCTTGTTTAAACAACGGCATGTGTCTGCAATCGCTTGACGGTGGGTACGAGTGCTTCTGTACACGTAACTTCTCAGGACCCAGATGCGAAGGTTTGACTTTGATTGACTGACTCTTGCCTGATTAATGTTTACTTAGTATTTATCGTAAACATTAGAATTAAAAGTGTAGTGCAAAAAGTACTTTTAAGCTATAACAAGTGGAGTGCGTGTTTAATACGTAAAAGGAGTTTGGGGAGGACGTAGAAAGAAAAACTTTCACCAGTACGAGAAAGTTGAAAAGTCCCAGGGTTAGAAGGACATACATTGGACGACAGACAAGCATTTTAAGATTATCAGAACCACACTGTAGCTTAAGACTGTTTATGTGAAATGGCACGGAAGAATAACAAGATATGTAAGTCAATTGTAAATCCCTTCTCACTATAGATTTACAAAATGGACAGGTGATAATAGAATAGCTAGGTTTACTTGAATTAGGAGAGATTTCTTAAAAACAAACAAACTTTCAGTAGTTTCATTTCAGAGATTAAAAGCAGCGAGTGATGCTAGCAAATTTAGGGACTGAGCAGGACAGAATAAACAGTTCACATCGAAGACTTGACTTCCTTGTTAATGCTGTTATATTTCAACAGAAATTGGAGAATACAAGTACTCCTCGGCGCCAAAGTTCTTTCCAGGAAAAGGAGGTAACTGATTTTTGTTAAGATTTCCCGACTACTGATTTGGGAAAAACACTTTTTTTGCATACGGTGCAAATAAAGGATAATCTTTAGTTTACTTATTGACTATAGACAAGTTCATAACTTAGCCGGCTCAGAAAAGTTAGATGTGAGATGTAAAATTTATAGAATGAGCTGTTATTCATAAATGATTTTGCATTTTGCCAGAGGAATGCAAACACTGCGGAAAAGACGCTCACTGTGTTGGAGGACACTGCATTTGCAAGAACGGCTTTGTTGGTGACGGCCTGGAATGCTGGGGTATGCGCACGCTAGGAAACGTAAAATAAAAAAAACTTTTCCTCTTCCTCATAGACCAGCGTATAAAATTAGCTTTTCCTTTGGCAATAGAACATGTAAGAGTATAAAGTTTAAAGATCGATAACAGATCGTGTTACTGTAAAACCCTTATAAATACCGTGAAAATTGCATATGTTTTCTGTTTTTTTGTTTTTAATGAAGTTTTGACTCAAGGAGTCACGGCAGAACAGGCAACAAGACTCGAGGTCTGCCACCCGGGGCCTACGGTTTAACGTCCTTATCCGAGAAGACGCGAAGGTCTAACCGCTTTCTGATGTAAAAGACGGGCACCAGGAGTCGAACCCAGGCCTCCCTCACGACAGACTGTCGCCTTACCAACTGGGCTTACCAGGCGGCGTGTTGATGATGCTCCTATCAATGTGTGTCTTCTGCTCTGGAATTAGCTTGTGAATCTCTATGAATCGGCAAATCGATCATGATACACAACTTGTAAACTCCAATCTTTCGAAAAAACTTTCTTGATGTGGCTTCTTAGAACTTTATACCAATGCAAATTCCAAAAGAACAATATTGAGGTGTTCTAATCATTTGTTGCATTCATTGTAGCGAGAACTCAGGCAGACATTAACTGGACTTGTGATGTTAACCCTTGTAAGAATGGAGGCACTTGCAAAGAGGGCATTTCCAAGTGCGTGTGTCGTTTGGGTTATGTTGGACAGTTCTGTGAAGGTAAGAAAAAGTTTTGCAGTCTTTTGAAAAGTTTATGTTCGCTATATATAGATACCAAAGGGAGTTTTATCATCTCCTAGCCTTTAGTGGTCATTCCTCTCGTCGTCCTCCTGCCTTCTTCACAGTCTGGCGGTAGTCCTGAGCTCTTAAGAAAGTGTAGTGTTCGCCTGAAGAGGGAAGGAGCACCGAAAGGTTGTGAAGAAAAAACGAAGACAAGAAACTACAGAAAACGTGGGAATAAAAACCAACGGCTAGAACATGATACAACCTATTACGATGGCCCAAACCAAGACTCTATCAAAAAGGCAGTTTCATGACTCTCAATCTTTTCTTTCTTTATTTTGTTTAGTTTACAATATTTGTATAGCAGGAGCAAAGGCAATAGAACACATGGTTCCCTCTAGGCAAGGATCCTTGATTTTCGGGGATTAATGGCAAGCAATGCTAAGTGCAGTATTACTGTTTTCTAAATTACAAGCCTCTTATTTCACTGACTCTCCATCTTGTTGATGAAGTTATGTTTATCAAATTATTTTTTCCCAGAATACACCCCTCCTTCGGTTCATGTTAGCTTTGACCATGTTTCAAGTGCCACGTTACAAGATGATACCGGAGACGGGAACAACGCAGTGCTAGCCAATGGGGCGCAGATCGTACCTCGTGGGGGGAAGTGTGGGGATGCAGTCAACCTTTTGGGTAAATGAAATCCTGGGTAGTGCTGAAAACTAGTCAGTATTAGAAAAAATTCAATCAAAGATGTTGATATGACGATGTTCTGCTTACCTTTGAAAACTAACACTTCAAATTGTCGCGTAACCAAAGTTGTAAGTATCTAGAATTTTATGGAAAACAACTTAAAGTAAAACTTTGAAGTGATCAATTTTAACTAATTTCTCAATTGTATTGTTATATAAACGGTTGTCACAGAAAACAGTCAGTAAACTGATAGATAATAGAGGATATCAAACCACACAAAAATACCAACTCCCTAAAAAAGGTCAAATTGTCTCAGAATTGTTTCATGTAGCCCTGGTACAAAAACATAAAGCCTGATTTTGAGAGAAAAAGAAATTAAAAGACGATATTGAAATCGCTTATTGCATCTATTTGGCTCTCATGGTTAAGTGAAACGCTAAAACGAAGATTACAAAAGACTACCAAACAGAACCGATGATGCGCTTAGAGTCTTTTGTTGTTTCTGCCTCTCAGGTGGAGATGTTTTGTTCGATGGTGCAAATTTTCAGAGGATTCCGCGGCGGGCAATAACAATAGCTGTTTGGATCAAACTAGATACCAACCGTGGAATCCAGTCGATATTTGACACTGTGGGAAGTCATTCGAGCCATCGGGACGGTCAGTACCATTTCGAGATCGATAATGGTAAAGTTCGTTGGTTCCATCGCGATGAGCGGCACCGAACTATCTTCAGTGTCCTAACCCAACCGGTTATCAAGGAGAATATGTGGACACAAATCGCAGCCACCTACAACGCTAACCAAGGAAGGGCAAGAGTGAGTCTGACAAGATTTCAAGCAAACGCGTCCGTCTTCACACAATATACCTTGGTTTTGTACAAGCAACTTGAAACACGCGTCTTTGTCTTTGTAAAAATAATTTAAAGCAAACACCCTCACACACACAAAACACCTTGCCTTTGTACAAATGTTTTAAAGAACACACCTTCACACAACAAGCACCTTGTCTTTGCACAAATATTTTTATGTTAAAACATTTTCAAAAGTTTGCATACATGTACAAACTAGTAGAATTAAAAAAAAAAGTCACTACCCAATAAACCCTAGGCCAAAATGGCGGCGATTTCAATACTCTTTATTAGCCCTACTAGCCTTGTTTTTGGTTACATAATTTTTTAAAAGTTAAGCTCAATAACGAGAGTAGAAGACCCTGAACAAAGACAAACGAATATTAAAATCGCCGAAACCTAGGGTCTTTTACCATTGTTATAATTGTTATTCTGATTTCTGTTTTCGGATCTAGCAAACCACTCGTGACCCAAACTGGAAATATCGACCTAATACCCTTGACACAAGGTTTCTCGTACGAATTCACCAGATACATAATACTAGAGCTCAGCCTCTATGTTAAAGTGGTCTGAAGTTCCTTGAGTTGAAGGTGAAAGGATAACTGAAAGTAATTCTCTGTCTTAATATGAGGTTAAGTGTTGGCATTTGTATTGAAGGTGTATGTGAATGGCGATCTCAAGCAAGAAGAACACGGCTCCGGGCTGCTTTCACAAGACTGGGGTCTCAAAACTGGCATCGGTAAACTAACAGCTTCGTTCATTAATAAGCAGATCAAACCTTCTATCCTTAGTGTAACTCGTTTATCTATTTTCACTCAGGGCTACTCTTTAGCGTAACTCGTTGATCTCTCTTCACTCAGGGCTACTCTTTAGCGTAACTTGTTGATCTCTCTTCACTCAGGGCTACTCTTTAGTAACTCGTTGATATAATCTCTCTTCACTCACAGCTACTATTTGGGGTAACTCGTTGATATAATCTCTCTTCACTCAGGG
>JAOBAT010070080.1:0-22128 GCA_026413305.1 Hydrozoanthus tunicans | reverse complement strand
GGGGGATGGGGAGGGGGGGGGGGGAGGCACTCATCTGTCTACTTCCATAAAAACCAGCACAGCAGGTGTTGGCATTTCTTCCCGAGGGGGGGGGTACTTTGGGGTCAAAAGGGTAGGCATGACTATAGGAAAAGTCCCCAAAATACCCTGAAAAATACTAACTTTCCACCCTACAAAACACCTCTCAATTTTAAAATTACCCTAAAAAATACCAATTGAAAGCTGAAATAGCTAGAGGGTTGGTGCTAAGTCCCCTCGTATCACGCTGAACAAGACATGCAATTAATAAAGAGGTGCACAGGTAGTAGAACTATGTCAAAGGACGTCTTTTAAGACTTCTTTTCAGTATGCACGTTTGCTAAAACATGAGACTGCAATCAGTCCAATAGCTTGGCATTTTTAAACCCTAAAAAATACCAGGCTCTTTGTTTAACACTGGATTTCTTTTTACAACCCCTGAAAAATACAACGATCATATCTACCATCCCAATATAGGAGTACCCCCCCCCAGGCATTTCTTTAGCTTTTTATGCTAACTGGGAGTAAAATAAGATTGAATCTAAATTTGGACCTGAAATAACCCAGAGGAAATTACAACCACAATAAATTTCTAACATTTTTTTCAACAAAGCAGCTGTGTGTACTGTAGTCCAAAATGCTTAAAACAAAATAATAGCCAGTAGAATTCCTCTTCTGCCAGCTGTGTACTTACACAGTGCCACCATACACTCCTGAGTGAAGGTCCTTTGATGCACACTCAACTTCCACAAAAAAATAGCAAATCCCCCTAATAGATAAATGAAACAACTAAAATTTAAACTAAACTCTTATTTGACTTCCAAACTGTTCTTGAACTCAATAACCAGCTGTCTGGTTTATCTTCGAAACCAATTTCTTTTTAAAAAGTGACTTTAACAAGGCATCTGTACTAACTACAGTTTTTCTTAACCCCTGAACCGAAGAGTCTTGTGCTAAAACAAAGTAAGTGACTTTTTGATGAAGGTTTAATTTCTCCTTACATTATCCCTTGTATCTTTTCAGAACCATTAGGAGAATTTAGCATTTTACAAAGTCACATATGACATTTATGCTCGTAAGGCTCTTCAATTAAAATTATGGGAAATCTTGAGTGACTAGAGTAAAGGGGCAAACATAGGTTTTTTAACCCTTTTTAATTAAAGTGCTGTTCCGATCATGCTCATGCTTTATAAAAAACAGCTTGTTTCTATGGTTTTCAGTGCTGACAGTCCTATCTTGCTTTCTGCCTAAAACAATTCATGATTGCCGCATCCTGCCATGGAATATGGCAACATCCCATGCCAGTTCCCACAGAATTGTTTTATTCTGCATCCAGCCCGGTAAAAATGCCTAATCTAGCATCCTGCATGCCAAACATATGTTAGCTGACCCTCTAGTGTCTGCATCCTGCCATTGAATATCGCAACATCCAAGTTCCCACAGAATTGTTTTATTCTGCATCCCACCCGGTAAAAATGCCTAATCTAGCATCCTGCCAAACATACGTTAGACCCTCTAGTGCACAGAGAGTTTAAACATATTTTGGTACCCTATGCGAGTGCAACTTACCTCAGCCCGTATGTCAAACAAGGCTTTGTCTTCCCAAGCCAGTAGTTGTCTGAAATACAGATATAATCAACATCCTATAGGAAATCAAGCAGTAAAGATGAGTAAACATGTGTGCAATTAAATCAAATCTTCTGATCTTTGGTTCTTTTAAAATTTATTTTTATATATTAGCTCAACTAAATTTTATGTTTTTTTACAATAAAATTGAAGGGCCTTGTGCAAAAGTGACATAAGTGACTTTGTATGAGACACTAAAATCTCCCAATGGTTACCAAGAGATAACAGGGATAATGTGGGGAGAATTGAGAACTTGATCAAAAGTCACTTACTTCGTGTTTGCACTAGACCCTTCAATTAATGGTTAAGGGAATATAATTTATTGTTTATAAATTCATAGTCTTTGCAAAATTTGTAATTTTAAACCTGATGAATAACTTTTTTGATGCAGTTTTTGAGTATAATCTATGTTACAAAATACATATAACTGCTGTATAACTAATTGTTAACAAATATTACCAAGTAAAAACAAAAACAATTTTAATAAAAAATTAATTCTAACAAAAAAATATCATATATGATTTACATGTATGTTACCAAGTCTTCAAAAAGGAGTTACACATGTTGTGGAGTATTCAAGCATGAAAGAAGTTGAGTTCAAACGACTTAGTTTGAATAGAAAACCTTTTAATCTATCAATAAGAAACATGAAGCTATCTGAATAACCAATAACCCAATAAAATTGACAAGCATATAAGCTTAGCTTATCACCCGACTGTGATTGAAAAAAACCACAATAGGTACAATTAAAATGGAGAATACAGGGTGTCACACAACTGTGATAGAAAAGAACGACAGAGGGTAAAACAGACATGGAGTGCACAGGATATCACTCAAACATCATTGAGTGACTGAAAGAGAAGATATAATTTCCACCAACCTTGAAGAATGTGTCTTTCCTTGCAATAATCAGATCATCCAGTCCCTCACTACCTGATTCTTCCATGCCCTCAAAACAGAACTGAAAACAGGAATCAAGAAATATAGTGGTTTAATTATCAATTGAGGGAAACTTCAACTAATTTAGAGTTGTAGTGTTATGTATGTATCAATGTAAAGCCCGGGAGGGAAAGGGGGGGGGGGGAGGGGTGCAGGCATAGGGTAGGCATTTGACATGATTTTTAGGCCCCTGGGCTGGGCATTTGACAATACTGGCCTTCCCGGGGGGAGGGCAGTTGAATTTGAGCCTGGGAACGAAATGGCCATGTCATTGCAAGCTTAAGGTGACTGGAACAAGACCTTGTCATTGACTCGTGGATTGTCCAATTGTCACTTCCTGTGCCATGATGGTGCATTCAGAAGATGCTCTTGAATTTTTTTTCATTCAGTTACATGGTGAACTGGAAGTTGCAATCAGGTTTTTGGGGAGGATACTTATGTGTGTTCAATAACAATCAATAATTCCACATGGTAATACGAGTTCTTGCCTTTTTCTTTTTCAAAACATATTAAAAAAATGCTAACATATTTTTCATAACACCCAAGTTTCATTTTCAGAACCTTTTGTAACTGCCTTGTTACCCGGGCTGGGGGAGGGGAGATTTGATGTATTTTATGTTCCCGGGGTGGGGACCTTGAACTTAATTTGAAGATTTTTCGACGCCCGATCCATTGGCGTTTTACAAAAATTTCGGGTCACAGACACAAATCCCCACCCTTGCCCCCCCCCCCCCTGGGCTTTATATTGGTAGGTACAATATAGTTCTCCGCCTAGTTATTCAAAGATCGGTTGGCTCTAACCCAGGGTTAAATTCTTAATTCTTGTTATTTTTGATTATGATTCATTAACTGACCTGGCTTGGAAAATTAATATGTGGATAATGTTTGTATTGTTTGAAATTGTGAGTAGTGTTTTTATGCAATATACAATTAACTCCTATTATCATTTTAATGGAAAAACTTTGAATATTACCGTCTAAACACTTGTTTCAAATGACCAACCGTGGCCCAGGTTGCTCTCTGTTTGAGCAGTGTGTTCGCCTTACTGTATGATGACTTTAGAACAATGAATTTAATGGCTCCTTTCGATCAATTCAGAGCTGTTAAATTGGGAATGATTTGGTAGTTTTATTCTCAGTAATATTAACGAGAACTTAAAATCATGATACCATAGTAAAAGCTAAATCCTTTCTCAAACCTACTGGCCCATTAGGTCGGCGCTTTTCTCCGGTTTCCGTAGTGTTAAGTGGATGAGAGTCTTTGACTCCCCCTGGACAGGACACTAATCCATCACAGGTTAGCTCCCAGCAGAACTGGTACTCATTTATACAGCTGAGTCAACTGGAACAAGTCGTGTGTCTTGTTCAAGGACACAACACAGTGGTCTGGCCGGGGCTCGAACTCGCGACCCTAGGATTACGAGCCGAAAACACTAACCGCTCGGCCACTGTGCCACCATGATACGATAGCACAAAATATATATATATTTTATATAAATATATATTGTATATATACAAAAGTATATATAGAGTGTGAAGGGTTTGTGGTACCTAGTAAACAAACTGAAAATTAATGTACATGTTATTCAATAATGCAAATAGACAGAATGTCACATAATATAAATTACACATGGAACAAACCTTGATGTTGATCGGAATGTCAGAATTTGTTTCCTTGTATGCTTCAATCACATTGATCCAGGACAAGACTGGCCCCTATTGACATTCAAATAAAACATGATAAACCTGAGCTAACATAATAAAGCACACAAATATCTTTTCTCACTGTAGGCCTAGGCAAGGGTATCTCAAATTACCACAATATAAATTAACCTAAAGTCTGCCTATAATTACAGAACACAAATATGTTCCCTGATTCGCAGACACTAGTAACAGTCATTAGATTGGCCAAGCGAAGACTGGCATCTGCATGCAGGCAAACTCTACAGGGCTATGTCACTGTAAATATCAGTTATCAGTTGCTTCTTCCAAAAATTATAAACTCACATATCTTCAACTACTGTATGTACATGATCACACACCTTGTCATCAGTTGAGCCACGGCCAATCATCCTGCCATCAATTTCAGTTAGAACAAATGGATCATCAGTATCCCATCCATCTTCCTGTTTTGGGTGCATACAAATGACAATGAACAACTGAAACCACACTTTACAATCATATTAATAATAATTTATAATAATTATCAATTATCAGTAAATTTATACCAATAAAAAAAATTTCAAACTGAAAAACACAAAATTTTCTATTCAAAAGGATAGCATTCCATGGCCAGTTTAGAAAACAAATAATATTACTTTTCTAGATATAATAAAAATAATAATAAACATAATAATATTGTTTAGCATTTGTATAGCCCCCTTTTCCATATGCATATGATCAAAGGCGCTCATCAATGATTTACAGTTGGCTGGTACTTAGGGTCTCAGATAGTCCCCTATAATTTATATGGCTCAGAACTATAATTATTCATTAAGAGTTGCCCTCAGTTAGTAGAAGATACAGACCACGACACCAGGATCACCCTACTCTTTGCCAACAAGAGTTGTGGGTTGTTTTAAGTCCTCCAATAGGAGATTGAGAAACTAGGTCTACATTTTCTCATCCTTATCGCAGCATATGTGAAGGTCTACTGTTTGTTAGACCGAAGGCAGCACCATATTCTTGGTTGTTTTAAGACCCTGAGTGAAGGTACGACAATGGGAATCGAACTTGGCCTCCCACACAGACTGGTGCCTTACAAACTGGACTAACCAGGCGGCGGCAGATATTGGTGGATAGTGAAAGACTGAGTTGGGAAGGAGATTGGAAGAGGAAGGCTGTTGCCCGGGGGGGGGAGGGGGGGTACTCCTTATATTGGGATGGTAGGTATGACCGTCGTATTTTTTAGGGGTTGAAATTGTCAGTCTGTTACTTTTTAGGGGTTGTTAAAAGAAATTCTGTTGTAAACCAAGAGTCTGGTATTTTTTAGGGTTAAAAACCCCCAAGCTATTGGACTGCTTGCAGTCCCATGTTTTGGCAAACATGCATACTGACAAGATGTTAAGAAAAAGTCTTTTGACAAACGTTCTAATACACGTGCGCCTTTACTCACTGCAAATCACAAGGACATTTGTGCCGATCCACTAGCTATCAAGTCCTATTGTCTGTTCTCCCATGACTCCTTGAGTTAAAATGTCATAAACAAAAAGGGAAAATTTGTATTTTCTAGGGTAATTTAAAAACCGAGCGGTATTTTTTAGGGGGAAAATTTTTTATCCCTTGGTATTTTTTAGGGTATTTTTGGGACTTTTCCATTGGTCATCCCTACCCTTTTGACACTGAAGTACCCTCCCCCCCCCCTCCAGGGGCTGTTGATAACAAAAATCACTAAACTGTCCCTCCTAACTATGCACAAGTGCAACTTTTGTTTTGAGTGGTTTGTAAATTTTCTATAGGGAGTATATCTGAAAATCAATTTTTAAACTTCTGAAAAAATTAAAAAGTCAATTGACTCTTTTAAATGTAAATAGCAATACCAACTGTAAATCTTAAAACTCAAAACTTAACAAAATTTCTTGAAAATATTCAGGATGCTAGCTTTTCATTCAGTCTATATATGAACATATTGTCCAGAGGGGTTTTTAAATGTTAAAACATTTCAAAATAAGGTTGCTGCAGGTGTCATCAAAAAATACCACTAAAAATTGCCAACAGTGGCTCTTAACTGTAATCCCCCATTAATCACAGTAAAATTAACCAATACATTAAAAAATCCTATTTTTCTCTGACTTACCTTTCTAGCTGGCTGAACATCAAGATGGCCATAAATACAGACCTATGGATAAAAGAATAATTCTTACTCACATGCTAAAACGTAATTATTGCAGTTCTGTTATTACTGTTTACATTAAACCAAAAAGAAAACAGTGTTGAGCCCCAAATGTTTTCTTAATGACCCCCAATATAGAGGTAAAGATACCATTATTTAACATCGGTAATTCCTTCAGCTCTCTGTGAATGCTGCTATTAATGGAAGCCACCGATAGCCCTTTACTCCCTCCCTTTGTCAGTGCTCTGTTTTAAAGGTATTCAAAGATACAGCTCCACTGATTAGAAGAAAGTCAAAACAGACGTGCAGTCACTGGGATCAAACTAGGGACCTCTAACTCCAAAGGCTGCACACTAGCTGACTGAGCTATGCCTGTTCCTATTTAGAATTAAGTAATGAGAAACCAATTATTGCTTAAGGTAATTCCCCAGTTTTGCATTGCACATCTTTACTGCGCATATTATAAATTTTAAAATGTTTACACATTTTTGTCATATTTTGTCATAGTTTTCTTCATAATATATGGGGCTTTTTGTTAAACTTGGTTCCAGTCTCCTCTCGAAATGGGGTAAAAAAGCACATGTTTTGCCAGTTTTCCTGGAGTTTCTCCTAAACAAGCTTGGGTACCCCATAACTTTTTTTCGTCAATCAGTCAAATTTCAACATGACTCTCTGGAGAGATAGAATAGGAAAATCTGAGTGTTGCAAGTGTGGAAAAATATAAAAAAACATAGATAAGAATACAATGTTTTTTTTGACGTATTGAAAGATAGCAACAACAAAAGCACACAAAAATGCCTCCTTACCAAAAATGTTTTTGCTGAAAACCACGATAAAATTTATCTCCTAATCCAGGAGAGCTCTTTACGTTACTTCCTTTATTTCCCTTACGCTCCTCGATGTTATCTTGGTTGGCCATATGAGAAATTTATAGTTTTAATTTCAAGCTTACAACAACAGAAAAATAGCCCATTAGGGGTTATTTGTATCAATCATATCTCAAAAGTTAACCCGGGCACACCCCTTTTTTATTCCTTTTTTGCAGTTTACATATAATGATTGATAAATGAGGAAAGTTTGGCAAAAATCTAGGTGCGGGTTCTATTTTGATGGAATGACCTTAAACTAAAGCATATTAATTTTTATACTTTAATTAGCTGTCATCGAATGAGATATAATTCACACTGCCTTCTCAAGTTTCCTGGTGCAGCTGAAAATTTAGTAAAAGATTAATATAACAATTTATACACTTTTACTTGTTAGACTACTGGAGTTTGAAGCAACCCATGCCAGTTGTGAGCCAGTCAACTAGTACTTACAGTTTTCTTACTTGGGTCTTTTCCAAGATACCCAAGAATGACATTTGGCAGTGGAATCTTGTCTCCTTCTGGCATCTCTTGCTCTCCGATGTCAACTAGCTCCAGATTCACTCCTTCAAATGATTCCAGCTTCTACATTTAGTGCAGAAAAGTGAAACATAATGTGTATGCAAAATTAGCAAAACATCCACATAATTTTTTTGTGTTGAAGGCGTGTAGGCAAGCATTAAATTTCACCCATATTTATAGTGGAATTAAATTAAGAGCATGACAGTGTATAGACTTGTTAGCAATGGCTTCAGCAAATTAAGTTGCCATACTGTATCCGTTTTTTAATCATAATTATAACCAGTAGGTTTGGCTATGTTGAAAGGCCCACAATATGGTGTTTCTGACAGTGAAGCCTGTGGAATTGGCAGAAAGTTACTTTACCGGCACGGACCATGCCGGAAGACCTTGTCCAAGTGTCAAATGGGATTATGGGAACTGAGCTGAAGTATATATACCAAAACACAGGAAGTTGTGCTTCACTCTAGCTAGGTTCAGTGTTGCCTTCATTTTTAAAAAAAAAGGTTTACGTGTGTGCTTCATCCAAATCCTAATTTTTGGAACCTGAGCCCCTGAGTTGGCGGCATCACAGATAGTTACTATTACCAGGAGTGGGGTGGACCTCCCCTTTAACCACAAAGTGTTTTGGGTTTTCATTTCTGGCATTTTTGCACTATAGTTTTCTCTTTTTATGCTGATCAATACTGAAATCAAAAGCATATCGCTGATACTTAGATGTAAAGGTTGGCATTGTCAAATGATATTAATTAACCATTTGAGGCGGTGAAGGGTATATCGAATCGATACATAATGCATTTGTACAAGTTGTGATTGTAGATAAACTGGCGCTGGGGTTCTAGCTGACGTACAGACCCATGTACCTAATGAGTTGTTATAGTTATAGTTGTTGTCTGGATGTGAAGCGTAGATAAAATCTATTGTCCCCGGTGAATAGTATATATCACACACACTTCTAAAAACGTTAAAAAAAAACTTTTAAAAACGTTAGTCTGATGATCGCCTAGGTGTGAAACACAGTGTAACTGACGTTTTAGAATTTTAAACTTTTAAAATTTATCCATCCTAATATATGCTTTTATGTTTTAGTGCTTTTAGCATTTTAACATTTCAATCTATTTTATCACGCTCTGCAACCAAGCATTGAGCACTTTGCTGCACAAGTGAACACCGATAATTTTTCACACCTACTTCCACGGCTTTCATCTCTTTGCAGAATCATCACTGGTTTAAATTAAGTTGAAAATGATTAAAAGCAAGTTCAATCCTACAAAAAAATAGACAACATTCTTTCACCTAACAGCAACCCAACATAAGACATCAGTGAGTTTATTTGATACATCTGATTTTTATTCTGCTCTATACTATTATCAGGGAAATCAGAGCAGACGTTTTTACTAATGGGGGCTTTATGATGTGGCTTTCATGCACTTGTTCCCAGTCCTAACCAGGTCTAACAGTCGTTTTTGCGAGTGGTCTACAGCCTACAGTTACGTGCTTCTTACGTCTTTGGTAAAGTGGATCATCCTTGTGATGTCGTCCCGGTTTTCTCGGTTTGCAGAGACACTTGGGATAGCAACAGCTTCTTTTAAAAGCTCCACAAATTTGTCCTTTAAGAAAACATGAAAGACATTAAATCAAAAGAGATTAATCATCACAGATGATCTTGGATACTGTCTCCTGATGCAACTCGTAGAGGACTGAAGCGTTTCGATTGCTTACTGCTAGTCTGGGGTAATGTAGTCTAGTAATGGGCTGTGGAAACCGGGGGGGGAGGGGGACCCTCCAATAATTCATTGGGGGGGGGAAGGCACTACCAATATTTTCTGAATAAAAACAGCAACTTTTGAATAGATATTTCCAATTTTATAAAGAACTGTTACACTTTTCGCACTGTGCCTCTCCAAAATTTTTTTGCTTCTACCATCCATTAATGTGTAGACTGATCTTGTTAGCAAGTTCACAGTTTACACATATTTGCTCTTTGAAATTTCACATGTGAGATTCACGAGCTAACACTGAAATTTAGCTAATTGGTGACAGAACCGAGTGGGAGGGGTGGGGCACTGGTCCCCCAATGATTTTCATGATAGCAATAGCAACTTTTAAATAGGAACTTCAGATTTTATTACGAACAATTACTACCCCCGCAATAAATTTTTGCTTCTGCCCTCCATGTAGCTTCAAAATTAAAAAGTATTTTGTCACTCATGATGATTTAGTTAATACAGTTTGAGCTGATCAAACTTATTAGTAATACTATTTGCACTTATCTGATAAAAAGAATAACACTTGGCAGATAAGGCAAAGTATACATCATACGGAAGCGTTTGTATAAAATAAATTGGTAAAATTATGTTCTGCAATAAAACTTTTAATATTTTACGCAATGCTAAGAACCGCCGCTAAATTCCTGATTTTGAGCTAGTGTAGTCCATCAGACAGATATTTATCCCCGGGTTCTGTAGTGCTAAGCGAAATAGAGTTTTGACTCCACCTGGACAGATAAATAATGCAAACCGCAGAACTGATAGTATTTTATACAGCTGAGTCAACTGGAAAAAATCGGGTAAAGTTTCTTGCTCAAGGACAAACAGAGTGATATGAGGGCGCTCAGCAACTGCATCGCCACATTGAATTTAATATCATGACCTTAAGTCGAGTTAAGAGTGCATCGAAGTCTAGTGAACTTCTCTTTATTATATTTCACCAAACGGTCTCGGACTCGAATTAAGTTTAGTATTTGCTCCTATCTTCCGTTGTCCAGGTTCGAAGTATAAATGGTCTATTGTCCTATAGAACATTCTACAGTTGTCCTTTGTAAGATCTTGTCTCAATGTCTCAATGTTTTATCTTATATTCTGCATTAAAGTTGATGACTTCAACTTCTTTGAAACAAAGCAAACAAACATCGGAAATTGAAACCGAAAGTGAAACTATATTTAAACTCACCTCGTGGTCATCGATATACCTGCAAAAACGAGACGAAAATCAGAATACAGAAATTCAGCAAACAACGAAATACTCAAACAAAGGCAAGTTTAGCTGTTTCCGTACTTGAATATCTTTTTGAGCTTGTCCGAAGCCATGATTTACAGTAGGCAAGCTGCAAACAGTAATCCTGCTGCAAGCAGACGGTGTGTCCCGCTGTGTGAAGCGGAACCGTGTGAGATCATGCTTCAGTCTCGTGCTTCCGCCAAGCCACCCCTCCCCCCACCGAAGCATATTGCTATACTATAATCACAGGAGGCCCAGAATACAACCTGATGAAGAGTCGAAAAATTGTATAAAATATATTTCACAAACGTTTTTCAATTTGTTTCAGTCAATTTGATTATCTATTGATCCGACGTAAGCAGAATCTTCGTAAACGCTTCCTTGCATTTTATTCCTTCAAAATATAACACATGCGAAACGTTAACCGAGAATTGTCGATCCTAAAAAGGAGAAAACTAGTCATGTCAGGAGCCCATAACTAAAGCGCGCTCGTGACACATCGAGAGATGCTCTACCTTCACTTGTTTTTCGGCACGCATGCGCAGACAAATTTTAACCACGCAAGCGATCTGAAAATAGACTGGTCTGTCAAAACGCCGTGACATAGGCCCAGTACGCTCCTAGTTATGGGCTCCTGGTCATGTTAATCCTACCCCATCCTGCCCTCAAAAGCATTAATTTCATGGGTGGCAGAGTCAAAAAATATGGGGGGAGGGAGCACAGTGGTAATTTTGATAGATTTTTAAAAAATCTGGAAGTTGCTGTTGTTTGCAAGAATTTTTTTTTGGGGGGGGGGGGGCTGGGGGCTTCTTGTCCCCTAAAAACTACGTTGAATACGTGGGCCGCCCAAACGTCATTGACTCTGTAGTTGTTACCGCCAAGCTGAATTTTATGTTAGGCTAAATACATGAAGAAGGCTAGTATGGCTAGCCAAAATAGTGTATGAGAAAAATTGTATTCTGCGTTATATTGGCTATCCTTTTTCATTTACATTTCAACCTCGTGAGCCCAATTCGATCACTTCATTGATCCAACGCAAACCGGCGGAATTAATGTTTCGTGATTAATCTTTTTTTTTTTGCAATTTAGGCAGATAAGTTTATTTACCAGAAAAGAGCTGCATATCTGCAGTTTTCCCGACGGAAATTTTTCCAAAATTAACGGAACTTCTTGAAAGGTAGTCCAGAATCCCCAACCGGAATTTCTAAGCGGAAAAGGTGTTTACCATTTGTTGCTCTCCACCAGTTCCAAACCCTACACGCTTTTTTTTTATAAGAACCAATAAATTTTTTCGAAGCTCATTATTCTTGATTTAAGTTTATCGGTTGAAATGTCAAGCATAAAGCCAAGCTTAAGAATTTTTATCAACCTGAGTTTACCAAACAAACACTCTGTTTTCTTAAGGAAGCTAACATCTCGACGGGAAGTGTTTCGAAACAGAAACAGTTTTTTTTTTAATTTCTGAATTCGGTGTCACAATTCATAATTGCTTGTGTTTCCTACACGGTTCACTACGTTTATGTAATTATCCGTATAAAATTGATTTCTTTCGACTGATATATCGTTCATTCTCTCTTCTGAGACGCCAGCTGATAACTAGAACTTTAGAAAGAAAGCTAACTTTAAACAAAACAAAACAATTATTTTCAATTTTTTTCAAAACTATTAAAAGATGCATATATGTAAACACAATAGCGTTCTTTGTAGTTTTGACAGAAGCTGAAACGCCGCGACCGCAGTTGCAAAAAGAAACTCGAAATCACTTTCTGAAGCAATTTTTTCCGGCCTGAAAATGTTGGAGTATGAACTTCCTCATCCGAACGTAAATTTATCATCATAACGAACAAAAGAGTTATGGTGTCCAAAACACTTTTTATCGCTCTGCGTTTAGCCGCGTTGTGCTATGTTGTATCTGAAGGTAAGTTGTTTTACAAAGCATTTCTCCAAGAATAAATTTAAAAGTAAAAGTCTTTTAGCTAAAAAGATTATTTTAAATTTTTGAACACCTGCTCATCTCCGGAGTCGATACTTACGAAGAGTGAAGTGAAAGTGTAGTTAATGGGTTTTAAAAAGTTGTTTTAAACTTTGGAAATCTGAAGTTCAGTTGTTTGTGCGGAATTGGTTTAGTTCAACAGGGGAAATGTTTACCTCTGTAACATATTTAACGCTAACCTTTATAGCAATAAATCTACACCCGATACAAAATTCGCCTCGGCTTTTAATGAGAATTGGAGCGAATTGGAAACTGCGACGATTTGTTGCTAAAACAAATGGTATTGAATATTTGTTTGGTGAAGTCGATAAAAATGTTTTGTCAAAAGTTTGTATTAAGGGGATATTTTAGGATGTTTTTTTTTGTGTGTAATGAACTTTCTTATAGAGCTATAAACGTGGAACAGATTGCATTACTCATCCGCAGGAATAAACAACGCTTCTTTCCAGATCTATAGTACTTATTCAGTTGTTAGCAAGTAATCTTATTATCTTAATCACGGGATCTAGAGGAAATATACTCCGACCTTCAGTCTCTATCAACTAAAAGGTTTCCTATTTTTTCCGATTGAAACAAAAGTGAATTGACTTCAACTGTAGGCGTTGCCATCTGGCAAAGTTTCAAGTTTCCTTTCCTGATAAGATCAGAAAAGTGTCTCTGAACTTCCTGGGCTAGCAAAAGCTAAACCAAAGATGCAGAGACAGCCATTATAAAATCCTGGCCCGAGACTTTGGAAAGCAAGGATAACAAATTTCAAGCAAAAAAGGGTTTCAAGCTCTGCCGGGAAGCCGAGAATGCGAGCTCTTATGTGGGCGACTCTAAGACGGAGAAAAAAATAAAAAATACGAGACCTCGAGAAATGCTAAAAATGTTTACAATGACGAGGTTTAATTTCGAGAGCAAGCCGTAATTTGCCATAGTATGCTTTTCTTCAGGGACCATTCGCTGCCCCTTGCTCGTTGCTGTCTACAGGACGGCTCAATGACCCTTTCAGTCCGAGCCAGTTTATCAAAATTTAACTCCTCCTTACATAACTCAACCCTTTTAGTCCCAGCTAGTTTATCAAATTCTAACTTCTCCTTACATAACTCAACCCTTTAAATCCAACCAGTTAACCAACATCTAACTTCCCTTACATAACTCAACCCTTTTAGTCCCAGCCCAGTCCTAGTTTGGAGAATTTACCAACATAACACGTGTAGTGTTTGGGGCTGAAAGGGTTAACAGAGATATGAAAACTTTTTAACAATTTGATAGAGTAAAGTAAAAGTAAATACGAACTAAGCATTTTATTAAAAGGGATTTGAATTATATGTTAGTTGCATGCTTCACATTTTATAGATATTTCTATTAATGTCTTTTTTTTTTGCCTTAAAAGATGTCAAAGTACTTCGCCAGATGAGAATTAGTCTAGTCCAGGCTCTCGTTCAGTGAGGGCGATCAAAAAAGCGGGAGCGGGAAGTGTGGGGTCTGGGAGAGGGCCTCTCTTTTCCCGTCCTCTCATCAGTTTTCTTTACCAGACCCCGCTCGTCCCGCTCGTCCGGCTCCCGCTTTTTCGATTGCCCCCACTGACCAAGAACCTGGACAGGCAATGAGGATTAGATTCTAACAACAATTGTTTCTTCTCCACTTTTGGGTCCAGTTTTGGGACAGAGCACATTTACTGTGTATGGGAGCACAAAGCCATCGATAGACCCTAACGAGCATGCGTACAACACTGCACAACTAACTTCTCTAACCAATCATGTGGAAGGCACTCTCGTATCCAATGCCACGATGGCCACTTCACTTCCGAAGATTTTGTCGATAGAAACTGCGTCTGACCGTGCAACTTTAGTAATGCTAACACCAAGTCCTAATACTTTCGTGAAAGGTGTTATTACGTCATTTGTGGTTCCTGCGTTAAAACATAACATTTCCTTTGCTGGAATGACGTCAGTGTCTAAAAGGGCAAAACTATCTGAAGTGGCACAAGTGTCAGAACATACAAAAGGTCTAACATATAGCTTTCCAAATTTAACTGTGGTACCTAGTTCAATGTCCTCGGTCGATGATAAGCTGAAGATGTCTTCAGCAGCACAATCAACAACTGACATTTTAGTAGAAAGGCTAAAAACATCTTCAGTAGCTAAAGTGGAGCCTAGTTCAAGATCTTTGATGATCGACGAGAAGCCAGAAACAACCACAGAGATTGCAGCAGAATTTTCAACAAAAAAGTTGCTACAGAAAGCTTCAATTGTTAGCTTGGAGCCGAACACAACATCCACAGTACTTGGTGAGGATCAAAGGAAACAAACGGACTTTACAGCCAACACAAAGCAAATTGTACAAGCATCTTCAGTTGTTAGTTTGGAGCCAAGTGAATCTCTTGTAGTACCAGAGGAGAAAGAAAGAGCATCCACTAGTTCACTGATCGCTAAAACCGTTTCTGATAACGTAATGAATACTACTTCTCCTGTTCATTTGGAGCCTGCTACAACATCCTCAGCAATTGATGAAAGGCTTATTAGTCTCTCTACAGGGTTGCAGAAACCTTTGTCTACAGCGTCTAAGAAAATACCGCCGAGCTCTTCAATCAATATTTTTGTATCAAGCAAAGCAACACCTGATATTTCCAAGCATGCGTCTGAGGCGTCACGGTTGAAGTTATCAGTTGCTGGAACCAGCTCTGTAGGGCAGCATTTATATTCAGTACAACAAAATAGAATGGTGGTGACATTAACGCTAACTGTGGGTGAAAATGCACCAACGACTTCCTTGCATCAGCTACCGTCTGTATCGCCAAACAAAACTCAGGCTAAAACTCCTTTCTTGTCTCCTTTGCAATCAATTTCCAAATCTAGCGCCATTCAATCCTCCATGATCAACGTAGAATCTTCAATGGTGACAACACCGCTAACCGTGGGTGAAAGTGCACAAACAACTTCCTTGCATCAGCTGCCGTCTGTATTACTAAACAAAACTCAAGCTAAAACTCCTTTCTTGTCTCCTCTACAATCAATTTCCAAATCTAGCGCCATTCAATCCTCCATGATCAACGTAGAATCTTCCATGGCGACATTACCACTAACCGTGGATAAAAGTGCACCAACGACTTCCTTTCATCAACAGCCGTCTGTATTACCAAACAAAACTCAGTCAAAAACCTTTGTTGTCTCTCCTTTGCAAACAGTTTCCAAATCCAGCGTCGTTCCTTCGGAGGTGATCAACACAAAATCATCTAGGATGACATTAAAACCAACTACCAATAAAATTGTACAAGCGACTGTTTTTTCCACTAAGTATTTATCGCCTGTGGTATTTTGCTCAATAGTAAGAAGTAGCGTAACAACGAACACCTCATCAATAAGCGTTCCCGGGACAGCCATCTCACATGCAGCAACGATGACTGCTTCTCCTTTTGCCAGCGTTATCGAGTCATCTCTTCTCAAAACTACTGCAAAACCAAAAACAACAACGATTCCATCATCAACCACCACCTTGTCCAAAACAACACCAACTGCCATTACCACAGATGAAAAGATTCCTATCTCAATGGTAAGGATACAGGTTTTGAGATCTTCTTGAAAACAGACCATAAACCAATAATAGTTTTATTGACTAATCAAAGTTGTAATTTACGAGTTATGCTAACGGACACATGAAAATTGAAAATTTTCTTTTTGCTTTGTTATTTCTCACTCAAACTGAAGCAACTCTGTGGTTATACATTTCATTTTGTTTAACATGTGCGCAAAGAAAAAATGGTATTTGAACTTCAACTAACAGTTTTAAACTTAGAGTTGCACAACCAATACTATTTTAAAACAAAACGTTGGGTTATAAACAGAAACCTTGATTACACTGAAACTAAACCACTGAAAATCCATAGAACGAGAACGACGTTTCGACCGTTTTACGTGAGCCTCTTCTAGTTTCTGCCCATGCAGTCAACTTGGACCACGCAAGTGTCACGTGATAGCTAAACCACGCAAGTGTCACGTGATAGCTAAACCGGCAAGTCCGTTAAAACCTAGTCCCATGTGTGCCAAACTGTCTCAAACTGCAATCACCTTTCCTGTTGGGCGAAGAGCCCTAAAATTTTTTTTTCCAGACACAGCATCTCCTTTGTCTAGAATTTTGTGCCTTGAATGTACTTGGCCTTTTGTAGTGCTCCATTTTTATGCCCAGTGCTTGTTGCATTTCCCCAACATAAGTTTCGCTACAGTTCTATGAATTTTTAGTAAGGAATCAATTTTCAGTATGTTTAGAAACGATTGAATGAACTCAAAACAACAATCGTCAGAAACCTTTTTTCATGAAAGTATCTTGTAAAATTTTTATCTTTCTACTGCTTGCTATAAAAACTTGCTGACAATTTTCTTTTTAATGGTTTTAGGACATGTCAACAACTGCAACTTTCTTGCTCTCGACTACTTCACCACCTGTCAAGACCTCAACCCTCCCTCCAACAGAGGTAGTTCAGTTTCAAGGAACATTCAAACTAAACAATTTCAAATACAACGAAAACTTATTGAACCACGAGAGTCGTGAATTCAAAAACCTTGAAGCAAACGTGATAGAGGATTTAGATAACGCTTTTGCAAACAAAGGACTTGTGGAAGTTGAAATAGAAAGATTTACAAAAGGTAGTGTGCTGTGTGAATTCATCATCAAGATGGCAAGAAACGCCAAGATAAACGAAAACTATCTGAAAGAAACCATTGTTAACTCGAGCAGGGACGGCACATTCAAGCACATTAAAGTTACAGAAGTTTTCATAAAGGAAATAGAAGAACCAACAATGTCTAAAGCTAGAATGGAAGCCTGGCAAATAGTCTTGGTGGTGATTGCAAGTGTAATAGCTTTTTTCATTCTTCTTTACTTAATCTATAGGGTAAGTACACAGTGTTTTGCACTATTGTACTCTAAATTTATCTATGTAACTTAGTTCCGACCCAAAGTATTTTCAAGTTCTTTAAGTAATCCAACTTCCAAGTCTTTTTAGCTTTCAAGTTATTTTTAGAAGTTGGTACCCTAAGTATTGTAGTTTGATAAAAAGAATGTATCAAGTATGACTGAGGGTACAATAAAAAATCATTATCATAATCATAATCATAATCATAATCTATCATTCCAAGATCTCAGGATTCGTAAATAGAACTTTGCATTGGCATGCCTAGATACACTTAAAATCGAAATTGTTAATTATTTCGAGAATTTCCTTTCCCGAGATTGTCGCGAAACGAGTCACCATTTTGACAGCTTTCTCAAAACTGTAAATAGTCATTGATATCTACTGTTTCACGAACCAATCAGAACGCGCGAAAAACACTATTCGCTGGTTGTGTATATGCTTACATAATATAAATTGTATATAAACACGCGCGATTCCTTTAAGAAAATAACCATACTAAAAAAAAACTTTCTCGTGCGCTCTTTCGTCATAGCGATTTTTGTTCTCTTATATAAAATGGATTTGTAACCAATCATGGCGCGTGTTATATCAGGATCATTTTCTAAATTCATGAAGTAGAAATCATGCAGCTAGTATACTATCACGAATACTGCAATCTGATTGGCTACGAAGTCGAGTTTTCTATCAATGCCGAGAGAAGACGAGAACGAGTAGTCTGACTGTTTTAGTCAAACTCTACTAGTAGTTTAATTGCAATATTTAAAAAAACGAATTTTTTATTTAAAAACGATTACGTGACGTGCTACACGTCACGCGCCAGTAACTGTCATGCGCCGTACGGTTCCGTGTGTGCCGCCAATTTAACAACCACGAGGTTTACACGCAGCTGTAAGATAAATTGCAAGGATAACTGTTTTTAAAAAAAGATTTTCTCCACCAGACTTAAAATGGAACAAGTCAAGAAAGAAGGAGTTTTTAAATGCTCAGACCTTGGCGACCATAGTTGTTTATGATCGGAACTGTACAGTTAAGTATAGCGTTGTTTGAAAAACAATCCCCGAGCTGGCCGCTTGAAAACAACTTTTCCAGCAATGGGGTTTTATGAATGGTTTGGCCGGCTGTACCCTTCTTCAATAGCTTTTCGCAAACTGCGTTTAAAATTTCGTTTGCCTTTTCAAACTCTTTATCAGAAACGACGGACCAAGGTTTAAAGCTTTTCAAGTGTTGCTCGATTGCGCGATTTAGCGACGAAATCCCTCTTTTTGCAGCAACGAGAAGTAAAAGTGCTGCAAACAGGTATTAAACTCTTCTTATGTCTATTCTTCAATTGGAGTTTTAAATTTAGTTTGTTTTGCAAACCAGCCTGTGAATAAAATTACGGCAAAATTATTGTTTTTGCTTCAAATCATGTTATCGTGTTTGTCAGAAACATTTTCACAAGTAAAGCATGTGAATTAAAATGGACTAATTTTCGACGTTAAGTTCTGCTTAGATTAAAAATCTTATTCCGTATTTTGTTGCCTTTTTTGTTTTAGCTGACACTGAGCTCTCGAGAAGTTTTCAAGAAGTTCTTCTATCGCTTCTTCAAAACTTTTTCTCTACTCACCGTCTATCGCCCGATAGACCACTAGTAGAGTAGCCAATCAGAGTACGAGATTTGCAATAGACCACTAGTAGAGTAGCCAATCAGAATGCAAGATTTGCAATAGACCACTAGTAGAGTAGCCAATCAGAATGCGAGATTTGCAATGCCGGACCTTCACTCAGGGTCTTAAAGCAACTGAGGAGAAGGTGCTGCCTTTTTGCTCTAACACCTGCAAACAGTTAGAACTTCGCGTCTTCTCGGATAAGGACGTTAAACCGTAGGCCCAGTCTCTCGATCTCATATCACTTGTCGACAAAGAGTAGGGTGATCCTGGTGTTGTGGTCTGTCTTCTACTAACTGAGGGCAACTCTTACTGAACATAACTGTGAGCCGTATATAGCGGACTATCTAAGACCCTCAATACCAGAGTCATCTGTAAATCATTTTAAAGCGCCTTTGACCATATCCACATGAAAAAGAGCGCTATATAAAAGCTAAACATTATTTTTATTATTATTATATAACGAACAAAATTGTCCGGTCTCCTGGCACTTCGTTAAACTGAGGTTTCACTGTATTAAGGACGGCAGCACTGGCGACAACGGCTTCCAAAAAGAAGTATTTCTTGCTTTTCTTTTTCTACCATGTCTGGCTCGTTTGCCCCCTTTTTTACCCACTGACGATTTGTGAACAGAAAAAGATTAAAGCTCCCTAAATAAAGATAAAAGACAATTGAGAAGCTTTTTTTCTAATAAGAACCTGTAAAAACTTGTCGAGGCTCATTGTTTTTAATTTTTTGGCGATTTGAGCCTCAAATTGTTCTTAAAATGTTCTTATTTCTATGTGTGGTTTAAATCGAAGAAAAACTAAGCCAAAAGTGTGGCATTATTTATGACTGTATTTGAAAACGAATTTTGTCAATTTATCCTTGTGAATTTATCGTTCAATGAGCCTCCGCCAAATTTACTGGTTCTTATAAATGTATATAAAAAAGCTTTGGAACACGCAGTATGTATCTGTTTAACGCTTTTCGACTGTACCAGATCCGAACCAGAGGCCGTCGAAGGAAGGTTGATCTTTACCACGAAGGCTCTAAAAGCAGTTTTGAAATGAGCACACTGGAGTTTAAAAGACACACAAGAACTGAAGAAGTTGTTACAGACTCAACACGTTTGGAGAATGGGAACGAGCTAAGCGAAAGCAAGCCAGAGGTTGTTCAGACCAGCGGTATTACGCCCGCTCCTGAGAACTCAGAAAAATGCAAGATAGAAAACCAAGTAGGTAGAACGGGGGACTTAATCTAGGGCCTGGGTAGGAAACCATTGATGAAGGTCTTTGTTCGTCTTTTTCTTTTGTTTACTAGTCCTGAAGGTGCATAAAATACAAAAGGTTTTGAGATGCAAATCAACAAGTAGCCAATCAAAACATTCTCACTAACACCTGAAACAAAGAATGTGGACTCTCACGGTTCGTTCAGCATAAAACAAAGCATCTTTGTACATTCTTTGTATTTCCCTTTTGAGGTTTGCCGGCTTTCATAACCAGTTCCTAGATTAACTATGGTAGACAGTAACCCAGGCAAAGAAAATCACGAATCAAAAATACATTCGGCTCCACGTTGCAAATGAAAAAAAAACTTTTCAGATTTTCCCTAAGTTCGGATTTAGCGAGTGTCAATAGTTCAGTCACGTAATGTAAACTGGGTAAACGGAAAAGAGCCACGAACAGTAGTGATGCAGGAAAAATGCCTTTGGGTGTCCAACTCATGCACTTATGGTCAGAAATTGCGAAAAAAAGTAAAACGATTATTCCACCAGCCAAGATTCCTTTAACGCGAAAATAACAGTAACCCCAATATTACGACAAATTTAAAACATTTCATACAGTCAAGATATTTTAAACTAAAACTACAAAAACCTAGGTAATTGTTACGATAATTTGATAATTCAACCAACTTTAAAAAATCCCCTTAACGAAAATATTGAAAATTCCCATTATCTCGATTAACTTGCTATAACTATTGTTGATGGTTGTTGTGTGTTTTTGCACTAATGCTTGATTCTCCAACTTTCTTAAGGAAAAGCCCGACGACCTACAAGGCGAGGATATTGAGAGCGGCCAGGTGTGTGTTCTAGATCTGCAAGCTTGTTGATGATAGTAATGATGATGGTGTTAATATTAACGACGATAACGAAGATGCTGATGGTATTAATGTTAACGTCGAATGTAATGACGAAAATGAACAAAACAGTCTTAAGTAATGACACAGATGATAAAAACTATTGTTTATCTTTATAAAAATGTTTATATTAACAATGCTAATGTCTATAACAACAAAAGGGTCAAAAGCTTTTTTCGCCAAATGTTTCTTCGGAGGGAGGACGGGAGAGGGGGAGCTTATAATCGAGGGGGATTATATTCAGGGGCGTGTACATGGACGAATATTTGCGCTTTGAAAGCGTTATTTCTTTGACAATTTTTGGCAATTGTAGTTTTTCAGACGTTCTGCTCGTAACCTATTTTGTAACCACCACAATGATTATAAACTGTTAATAAAGTTTAAAATAAATTACATACACCCTAAGTTCAACGTCATATTCCAACAAAGGCTTATTCTCGGGGAGCTTTAATATACATGGAGTTTCACCTTTCAAAAATTGCTTCCTACGTGCTCCGGGGATTTTTATGATATGCATTTAACTAACTTTATATGTCTAAGACTTCACCGTAGCGTCAATCTTGAATGCTTGCGGGAGGCCTGGGTTCGATTCCCGGTGCCCGACCTTCACTCAGGGTCTTAAAACAACTGAGGAGAAGGTGCTGCCTTTGCCCTAACATCTGCAAACGGTTAGACCTT
>JAOBAT010070069.1:10267-21942 GCA_026413305.1 Hydrozoanthus tunicans | reverse complement strand
AGATACTGACACTGAATCAGGCACTAACACTGAACCACACAAACCCACAAAATAAGACACTAAAACTTAATCAGACAGTGACACTGAATCAGACAATGACACTGAATCAGATACTGACACTGAATCAGGCACTAACACTGAACCACACAAACCCACAAAATAAGACACTAAAACTTAATCAGACAATGACACTGAGTCAGACAATGACACTGAATCAGATACTGACACTGAACCGGACAAACACAGTCACAAAATAAGACACTAAAGCTTAAACGGACAGTGACACTGAATAAGATACTGACACTTAAAGAACCAGACAAACACACAAAATAAGACACTAAAACTTAATCAGAAAGTGACACTGAATCAGACAATGACACTGAATCAGATACTGACACTGAATCAGGCACTAACACTGAACCACACAAACCCACAAAATAAGACACTAAAACTTAATCAGACAATGACACTGAATCAGACAATGACACTGAATCAGATACTATTACTGAACCAGATAAACACACAGAAAAAGACACAAAAACATAATCAGACAGCGACACTGAATCAGACAATGAAACTGAACCGGACAAACACAGTCACAAAATAAGACACTAAAACTTAATCAGACAGAGTAGACAGTGACACTGAATCAGACTCTGCCGCCGGCTTAATCAGATATACTGACGTATAAAAAAAATTAATTAATAAATTAATGGCTAATGCTATAGACGAACTCACAACAACTCACTCGATATCTTCTTCGTACTATCTGTGTTTCTCTCTCTTTTTTTCTCTTTTTCTCTCTCTGTTTGTCTCAGTGTACCCTTTGCTAATGACAACTCTAAATCCTTACTCTACTATTAGTACTAAGTTAACGAAACTGCAGGCTATTGTGGTTAAGGAAGCACCGTCTCTCTCTCTCTCTGTCTCTCTGTCTCTCTGTCTGTCTTTCTCTCTCTCTATCTTTTTATGATAATCTTTATCACTATTTACACTCTGCCACCGCACCGTCAATATAATTCTTAGCATATTATAATCATCACAAGGAAGCCCAAACTTCATAAGCTGTATTGGTTTCTTTGGGCTTCCTTGCCACATAATAACGAACATTTTGTATTTTATACGACTGTAAACATTTGTAAATGTGGTGAAATAAACTGAAATGAACTGAACTGAACTCTCTCTCCAGTCATTCTATGTACATAAATTTACAGTATTAATAATACAAGGCAGCCTCATGGTTTTGAAATTATGTAAACAAATTAATATTAAATTATATTGAAAGACAAATATTCAGATCAGAAGCAACATGTGCCTTGGCAGTTACTTTCTCGTTGAGCAGATGATACGCCTCGTATATAGTTCATAGTTTTCAAACCACTTGGGGCTGCGCCACTGATGAGTCCTCAAATGACAACACAATGGACTGTGTCTGTGCAGATTGAGAGTATACTAATTTCAAAAGGTGTAGAACGGAAAAACATCAATAAAGGCTTTCAAGCGTGTGTTGAACGTGATCATCTCCAAATTACATTTTTTTAGAACACGTTGTTGATCAACACTAACTAAATATGTATTTCAACGAAATTGAAATTAAAATGCAAAAGGATTAAAACTGAAGAACGCAGTTAGTCACGTACGTAACCCAAACTTGCCTGATTCACTGAAATATTTGCAGTAACCAAATACATGTAGTAAAAAGTTTGAGAAAGCTAGTTGAGGGAACACGGGTCCGTTTTAATTACAACAATTTGTCTTCTTAGGTAAGAAGTGCGTATACGTGTGACGCATGACTCGTTCTTTTCAATACAAACAAACAAACAACGTTCATATCAATATCATATCGTGACTGCTCCATGAAACGTTTTCTGAGGATGAATTAATTCTTTGACGACAAAGGATGAAGAGAGATTAAGATCACTTAGTGACAAATCAGATCCGTACTTAAGTGCTTTATATCTCTATGTGGCACGGGACTCAGTCAAGTGTACCCTACTTATAGCCGACCTTCTTTCGAAAGATCACGATCATTTACTCACCGTAAAACATGAAAGACAGTGTGAAATCAAGTGATTCTATTGTGTCAATAGCAGAACCTGAAAATCAAGGCGGTTGGCCGTTAATTGTTTACCTTTTTTTGGTTTTAATGGCAATTTGCGTGGCCGCTCTGACATCGATGATTATTGGAGGTAAGACCTTGAATTGGTTTTTTCATCAGATAAAAAGTGATCTTACAAAGCAATAGTTAAAGGGTGACAAAACGGAATGAGTAAATAGGAACAAACACAGCCAACCATGTAGTTTGGACCGTTCTCAACCACTTCATCAACACATCGCCTGTATACGTTAGTGATTCAGTGTTTTGCCTCTTAAAACGTTTACAAACAGGTTCTAACTTCTATGACTATCAAAATATATATCAATGAAACTATGAAACGAACAAATTTTGAAAAGACCTCGATGAAACTCGAAATTATTTAATGATATTACTTTTGTTAAGAAGCTCACTTCGCAGAACAGTGTAAAATTCGTCTTATAGTTTTTTAGAAGACTCGTGACCAGTCTGCGTGTTTAGTGAAAGATAGAGAGAAAAAGTGATTGAGAGCAGACTGTTACATAAAAAAGTTTACTTGTCAGTAGACTGTTTCGTGACTGCCACTATTAATGCCACGCCTAAACGTAACGTGCCAAAATTCTTTTTATGTCTATCATCAATTCCTTTCCCAAAGCTCCGATTAATAGCACTTTTTTTCGTTAATGTGTTTCTCAAGTGTGCTGGTAAGTGATTGATTTGTAATATTTTTGAGTTTAGTAAACAAGAGACTTAAGGTAAACATACGTGCAATATTTCAATGCCTTAGTTGGTCTTTAATCTCGTGGGAAGAAGGGAAACGAGCGATTATCATTTTTCTCATTCACAACTATTATCGATAGAGCTCAATTGCTTTAAATAAATGATATAAATGTCAAAAACCCAAGTTAAATCATTCCTAACACCACAGAACACACAACACACAGAGACTTTTTCGATACCATGTGATCATGACACACGCTTTTTTAATAAGAACAGTAGATTTGGCCGAGGCTCATTGTTCTTAATTTTTTGGAGATTTGAGCCTCAAATTGTTCTGAAAATGTTCTTATTTTTACGTGTGGCCTACATCGAAGAAAAACTTATCATCCGGATTTAACATGGGTTCGCGGAGTCATTTTCCCTGAGACGATTTCCGGTGATTGTGAAACTGCGAATCATTTGTTACCTATTCTGTGCTGTTAATTCAGTAAGGGTCGAAGCTTCATTGATTTTGGAAAAACAATCAGCTATTGAGACCGAGCCTCAGCTTGTTCTTAACTTGTTCCTAAATTTTGGCCAATCTGAGCCTTGTTGTTCTTATAAAGTTTTTCTTAAATAAAAAAAGCGTGTACACTGACTCCATTTTAACAAGAATAAATGTTATAAGAATATTGAGGCTGAAATTGGCCAAATTTGTCCCTCTAACCCCCTCCTCCTAATCCTCCTTTTGCACTAGCGGAGCTGAAAACAAAATCACCTGGTTTATCGACCTTTTTCAAAAATGATTGTCAAACACGTGTAGGATTGGGATCAAGTAGGGCTCCTGCATCAAGTGCATTAATTGAAGTCACAAAGGCCATGTACGCGTTGTTAAAGAAAGTCTACTCTCACAATCTTTGCTTATGTGTCAAAGTCATTCACCTCTCACATTTGAGTTCTTAATCAACGATCTCTAAGTGTGGTGAGTGACTGACATCATTGATAATGATAAGGACTTTGTAGCCTCATACACTTGCTCCTAGTCCCATCACCGTTTGGCAGCCATTTAGACCCTGTAATGCATAAATTGAGGAGACTTTCAAATTAGCCCAACTACTCTCGTTCTCGCGTTAAACTTCAAAAGAATATATTACTCAAAACGAGGCTGGTAGGGCTGATTTTCAAGAATGTAGGCAATAGAATATTCATTAATTTTATCGGATCTATGGGGAAACTCATTGTTAACAATCAATTTAATTAATTGTTTTTCTTTGGTCAATTCGGCTAGTTATTTTGAGGGGTATTCATTTTCAAGAAATGCCTACAAAACATCTCTCGATCTAATCTCAGAAACCAGCAATCGATCAATTAACCCCCTTTCTGCCCTCCTAATTCATACGCCACGTAATGCGCAGCTACCGGTAAGAAAAACAAGCCCTGCATGTTCATTAATTGAATGAAGCTAATTAGAAGTAGAGAGTCGTTTATAAGCTCCATAACTAGACGTTTAACCGACGATATACTATAACTAGATAACAGCTTCTTGGGTAGTATTAGTTGTGGGGAGATTTACGAGTATGATCAATTGTATTCAAAGCTTTTGGAATTTTTACACGTCCAAACAGGTCTGCTACATCAACAATGTTTGTCAGAAGCAAAACACACTAGGCCTATAACTGCGCATGACAACTGTACCTTTATAGCAGTGGCCGGAAACTACAGAAGAAAAAGTTTTTGCAAAGGTTGCTGCAGAGACCCGAGGTAAGTAATTCCTTTTGACAATTTAGTTCTTTAATTTTTGATTCTTTATTCCTTTGAATTCACTTACTAGCGTAGCTATAGTGCTGCACGGAAAGAGAAGGAGTGAGACCTAGAGTGTTGGGGGAGGCTCACTCTAGTTTAAGGGGAGGAGGGTTTTTAAGAAGGGTACAAAACTGGTTGTTTGGCGATTATGTGGTCACTTTTATAAGTTATCAGTATTTACCAAAGCATTGTGTATCCATTGCGCGAGCTCTGATTGGCTCTCGCGATATTCAAGACTATTTGTTGGTTTTGAAGCGGTAGTCGATTAAGATAGCGTCGCACTTCTTGTTACAGACGAGGAAATTTTTATTTTGAACAAAGAAGTCATTCCAGCAAACATGGAGAAGGCAACCAGTTTAGTTTTTGCTTTTAAATTTGCTGAAAACCCACGAAAGAGCTCTTCGAAATAAAAAAAACCCCGAAGTATAAGTAAACAAATCTCACAAAATGTGGCAGGAAGCGCGGATGCTAGGAATAGGAAAAAGATTTCAGTTGTGTTATTTCTTTGAAGATAAAGTACTCCCCCCCCCCTCCCCAATGTTTTGGTACAAACTAAAACTTCTGGGTCGGTGCCTAGGGCTAGACTTCGCCATAAATGCTATAAGTGCTGATTCACGTTTTCAGGTGTTGGAGGAAACATGCGGATTACTGTGCAAAATGTTCGCAATGCAGAATAGATGGATCACGTGACACTTCAGAACGAAGTTGATGAAAGTGCATAAGACGTCACTATGGCAACAGAGGCAGATGACTAGTTTTGCGAGCATCAGAGCTGTGACACTAAAACAGTTTTAGTGCCATTAGACCGATTTCGATATTTTTTTAAAAATTCTTTACTTGGATACGAGGCTCAGGGGAATAAAACTACAGAAATCGCAAAATGAATAATTCATTCCCCAAAACCTCGTATGCCAGTACGAATTTTAAAGTATCGAAACCGGTCAATTGTAACATGTACAGTAATAAAAACATCTATTTCCAATTTAATGCCATTAATGGACCCAAACTGCTTATAACCACTCAATCATGTACAAATGAGTCTAGCTCTCATATAAAAGAACCGATAATAGTTGGTTACGATGGGCTACTTAAAAACAGCTGAACGTTTATTTTATATATACTAAGTTTGTGAAGTGAAGTGTTTGAAATATCAAGTTTTGTGTTGTTGAAAGCAAAATCGTTTAGGACGAGCAGAACTCGTGAACAGCAAGCCAAGCAACATCTTGGCCGGGTAACATTCATCTTAATGTACAACAATTGTAAAGTCGATATTTCATTTTGTCTTTTTTTTTCTAGCCTGACCTTTGCACTAACCCTTAAAACATCATTTTTGTTTTGTCTACAAGGTTAATTTGCTTGAGAGCCGATCGAGTAATACACGTGAGTTAATTGCCAAGGGCTGAACATTTAGAATAAAATCAATCGTTCAACATTAGTTCATGAACAAACAACAAACGAAAAGGGCAGTGTAAAACAAAACTATAAAACACAGCTTTGCTTTACGTTTTGCAAAGATTTGAGCGAAGAATTTTACCTTTTCTATGTTAAGTTTCAAGTTTTACCTATACCTAACTTGTTTATGACTAGAAAATGGATATGCAATGAAAGAACAGTTTAACACTAATGAGAAGTGACGAGTCACATATATAAAAAGTAAATTAAAACAATTTGGGCCCTTTTTCGTATGGATTGTGTCCTTCTAAATAAACTGAACAAGAAACTGTGAAACGAACTTTCAAGTTGCATGTTTTTCGCAAAATGTCGCGCACAGAACAACATTGGTTCTTTGCTATAGCAGATCATGAAAGTCTTTTAGCTTGTATCTATCCCGGGTTGGGGTTGGGGGGGGGAAGGGGGGGAGAGGTGCTTTGGGGTTGAAAAAGTAGAAATGACCGTCGGAAAAGTCTCGAAATATCCTAAAGATATCAAGGGATTAAAATTTTCCATCGAAGGCACGCGCGTAAATAAAGAAATATCTATTTCTGTCGCATTCATAGAGACAAAAAGCTGATCTGTGTTTAGCGTGACCCTAGAACATGCGAGAAGAGATGAAAAGTTGAATATGTCATGTAAAATGTTTCTGAGTGAACACGTACACCAATCTCTCAGCAGTGCACGGTTCTAAACTCAATTCTCCTGGCTTTCTTAGAAGTGGCTGCAAAGTTGACAATTGAAGTAAGAAAAAAAGGTTGAATAATATTGTCGTTGCCACTTCAAATATTTTGCTGATGTCAAGGCTATGACTAACCATCTGACAGACAGTTTAAAAAACGTAACAGAAAAAAGCGACTTATAGACATGTATTTCTCAAAATAAATTATTACTTGTACGAGCATTTTCAAAGCAGTTTAAAGTGCAAGTTATCGTTTTATTGTAGGTGAGATCCAAAAGAATAGAACTAAAAAGCTGAAACCAGTACCCATGACTATGTCAAAGCTAATTGCTCATGATCACACTTACAGTTTATTGCAAAATCTGTCTTTTACATTAGTTAACACGCATCCCAGGGGTTTCCATGATTTAGCCGTTTAATGGCGCATTGCACCGGGATTGTTTTTATTGTGGTTTTAACTAATAGTAACATTTGCAGAACGTTTCGTTGGGTTCAGCTACCAGTATATTAAAGGTTACAGCCATTTATAAGGGTTTTTGTTTGTAGTTATCAGATCATTTCAAGGGCTTTGCAAATGCTACTTGACCCGGCACCCGTTAAACACTTCGTTCGTTGATTTGCTTTTAGTGCCTTCAATGTGCAAAGTTTTTCTATACTGTTTCAATTTATATGTTAACGAATATCTTATGTAGCCAATTCGACCACGTTCAAAAAGAAACATCAACAATCAAAATAGATGAAAGTTTTTCTTCTTTCCTATAAACATATCAATGTGTAAAATAAAAGGAAAAACAACATTTTTTACAATAGCAATTTAAGCAAGTTATCATTATACTACATGCCTCTGAACTGCTTTGAAGTAGAAAAAATGTTTAGAAAAAACAGTGATAGTTTTGCCCATTGAACTTTTGGTAGATCTTCAACAGTATCTGAACTTATCAGTTCTGTTTTTCAGCCGCGGGTTAACTAATTAATGAAACGATTCCGAAATGCTGTGAGTGTTGAGAATACGAAAGACATATGTAGCTATAGTTTGAATATCGAAAGAATTTAAACTCATTTGTCATTTGCTTTCGTCTCTAGTTTCTCAAAAGAGAAAGCCGACAAACAGATGTTGTTCACATTTACACAACTCAACACACGAAAAGAATCTTTTACGAGTTTTGCAATTTATCGACATTGTTTTGCTTCAAGCAAACCAAGGTATATTTAAAACAATAAATGTTTAACAAATTTTCTATTTTACTCTAGACAGTTCAAAGTTCGACGTTGCACAGTTTTTAACAACCGTTAAACAAAAAACATGTATAATGGAATTGGCTAAGATCTTTTGTCGATATACAAAAGCTTTTTCACAAGGTCAGCGAGTACAATTTCGTGAACAACATTTTATGCCGGGTCATCTCTTGACCTCAGCTGTTCATTCAGGGCAAGCCATTAAGGAACCGCTTTGTCTGCAAGTATTTCTTAATTTATCTCTAGTTGTAGTTATATTTCACCACTATGAATTTAGTGCATTCCAAGCTCAATTAAGTTGTTATTTCTTGAAATAGAAAAAGGGAGAAAAATGTTGAGTTGGATTTGAGATGTCATTGCCGGCGGGACATTCTCATGTTAAATCATAATTTGGTAATTCATTCGCGCTTTAAGAATGAGCCAACGATAAAATATTAGCTAATACGCCACAGGTAAAACAGTCTTTATGTTAAAACACTGACGGGCACACTGAGCCGATGGTGTATATATCAATTTAACTTTTGTTGAACAAGCTACCCACCACACAGTGTACCGTTAGATGTTCATGGCCATTAAACCATTTATAATGGAGCTTTTGAAAAAGGGAGGAAAACATGCCAAACGTTTTACTATTGTGGACGAACAAGATGCAAGTCGATTGCTTCCGAATAGTTTGTTGTGCCTGGTTTGTGCAATCGCCGTTATTTTGGCTGTGTTGCTCTTGATAACTATCCGAAGAGGTAAGGAAAAAGAATATCATACATGTTAGCTTAAAATCAAAACGAGGAAGAAGTGTTTTACCTAGATCCATCGTACGCATTTATTGCCAGTACCGGAGCGTCTGATCTCTAGTGTCATAAAAAATATATTTGAATCTTGATAAACTTGTGGTTCTATTATCTTATGCAGTAAAAGAGGTGAAACTGTTACAATTAACGACGATTGGTTCTGACTCGTAAGATATTAATTAGGTATATCTCCGCGGCTCATACAAGCTAAAATTAAAGGTATATTTTTTTAAATACTTTTTTGAAAAAAAAAAAGTTCATAAGACATGCATGGCCTCACAGATGCTTTTTGTGCCAAAAAGGCCATTGGAAGGGCTAGCAGGCTATGCACTAGTACTTTCAAGTAACCACTTGAACACCGAAGCCAGATTCCAATGTACTTAGAAAAGAGTGGTCTAGTTTCTTTGTCCTTTTGGTATTTTCTATGTTCTAATGCTCAAATTTAGCCACAGCCACAGGCATGATGATACCTGATGGTAGTAAAAGCTATTATAGGCAAGGACGAAACGTAAAAATGTTACATTTGAACAAGAAAATCATCTGACGAGGTTACAACCATGACGAATGTTCGAATTTCCTTGGCTTGCTTGTTCGTGCAAACGCTTATTATTTTTGGAAGCTTTCAGGGTTTTCTTAAAATCACTTGAGTCAAACTGTATTTGTAGCCGGTAATCAAGAAAAATGTTTTTGCATCCGGACAAACCACCCTGAAGTACAACACCAATAGTATTAATCTATACTGAACGCAAAGTCAGATTTTTTTTCATCAACCTTAGGTCCTGATACTGCAACTTTGTTATTAAACCAAAGTTTTGATAGAAAGATTTGATGAAAATTTTGAAGCTTTATTAACATTTCTTAACTCTTCGAATACTTTCAAACACAAACACACATGGTTTTCTCATCTTGTTCCGATCACCTGTGCATCGCACGCCTCAGGGGAGTCAATCAGGTTTCGCTTTGGAAAATTTTTCACAGCAGATCGAGGTTGTCGACAGTCCTATACAAAGTTACTTCTAGTTCTATCACGTTCTATCTGTTTGTTGTATATCACGTTACTTGATTATATATAATCATCTGAAAATGCCGAAGTAAAATGTAATACTAAAAAAATGTATTTCCTATTTAACGAATGCTCTTTTGCCCAAGCAGATAGAGCACCTCAGCCCATTTTCTCTGCAACCAATCAGGAACGTGGATTTCTAGAGCGTGGTTCAAAGCGGAACACAAGCGTTATCACCGAACGCTTCTGTGCGAACTGCTGTTATACGCCTCCGTAAGTACTAAATTACACCTCCGTAAGCTAAGTACACAAGCACAGCACTAGCGACACTAACACTAGTTAGCGTGAGCACTGACAAGCCCTATCATACACCGCAGTAAACTCACAAGTACAGCACTAGCTTGAAAAGCAATTGCGTGACAAAACCCTAGCTGTAATACGTCTCTGTGAGTACACAAGCACAGCACTAGCGTGACAAACAATTGCGTGACAAATGTTAGCTCTAATACATCTACGTAAAGGCACAACACTGGCTTGACAAGCAATATAGTTGCGTGACAAACGCTAGCTGTAATACGTCTCTGTAAATACACAAGCACAGCACTAGGCGTGACAAACGCTAGCTCTAATACATCTACGTAAATACACAAGCACAACACGGCAAGGGTAGTTATGCTAATGATAAAATTGGGTTCTAACCGCCGCCTGGTTAGCCTAGTTAGTAAGGCGCCAGGGCCCGGGTACGATTCCCGGTGCCGGACTTTCACTCAGGGTCTTAAAAATTTTTGAGGAGAAGGTGCTGCCTTTGCTCCAACATCTGCAAACGGTTAGACCTTTGCGTCTTCTCTGATAAGGACGTTAAACCGTAGTCTCTCGATCTTCTATCGAGGGACTTAAAAGAACCCACAACACTTGTCGACAAAGAGTAGGGTGATCCCGGTGTCGTGGTCTGTCTCTTCTACTAACTGAGGGAAACTCTTAACTCATATAAATGTGAGCCGTATATAGCGGGCTATCTAAGACCCTCAATACCACAGGCAACTGTACATTATTGTAAACGCATTGAGGCAATGCATAATGCATACCAAGAACAGTTATTATTATCATTATTATTATTATTATTATTAAAATTTCTATATTGTCTATAAGGGTCTGCCGCAATTGGTGGCAGTGGGTTTTGTTTTTCAACCGTCACTTATCATTTACCGTCTGTCTCACCCACCTAGTTGCTGGATGAAACATGAAGACCTCTGTGCTCAGTGCAAGAGGTGAAACAGGCTCTTCAAGAATACAAATCCCTTTCAGTGCACGAGTTGAAGAAGAGGTTCAATGGAAAAAACGACCCTGGTTCATCAGCCGAAGGCGATATCTCTGCAAAGAACTTTATTATATCACGAGAGACTGCAAAAAGTCCTTAATTCTGAGTTGCTCTCGTGGCCAATTTAAGTTGGCTCCCTTTCAGTTCTATAAGCAAAGCGTGACAACTTCTGCGTTACTAGGGCACTCTGGCGTTACTCAGTATCTAGCAGCGTAAACAAGTTTTAAAAACATGTTTTGGGAAACTAAGCTTTAGAGAACGCTAGCACTCAAATTCAGTTATTTTTGTACACATACTATTTACCGTTTGTCCCTTCTAGCATTCCTAACTTTTTTCATTTGTATACCTTTTAGCATTTGAACCTTAACTTTTTGTACCTTTTACCGTATGTACCTTTTGCCATTTGTAACCTTTTAAGATTTATACCTTTAACCACGTGCATTCGAACCAATTACCATTACAATTTATAACTTCTTCCAATTGTACCTTTTACCATTTGTACCTTTCTTCATTTATATTCTCTTTGCATTTGTACTTTTTACCATATGTACCTTTCTTTACTTATACTTTTTTACATTTGCACCTTTTACCATAAGTGTCTTTCTTCATTTATATTCTTTTTACATTTGTGCTTTTTACTA
>JAOBAT010070069.1:0-10167 GCA_026413305.1 Hydrozoanthus tunicans | reverse complement strand
TATGTACCTTTCTTCATTTATATTCTTTTTACATTTGTAATTTTTACCATATATATGCAGCTTTCTTCATTAATATTTATATTTTTTTACATTTGCACCTTTTACCATAAGTGTCTTTCTTCATTTATATTCTTTTTACATTTGTGCTTTTTACTATATGTACCTTTCTTCATTTATATTCTTTTTACATTTGTAATTTTTACCATATATATGCAGCTTTCTTCATTAATATTAATATTTTTTTACATTTGTACTTTTTACCATATGTGCTTATCTTCACTTATATTGTTTATACATTTGTACTTTTTACCATACCTATCTTTTACCATTTATACTTTTTAAAATTTGTACCCTTTGCCATAGATGTACCTAATTACTATTTATATACCTTTTGCCATTAGCATTTGTATATTTCACCATTTTTGCTTTTTAAAATTTGTACATTTTGCCATTTGTAGCTTTTACCATTTATATACTTTTTTAACATTTGTACGTTTTTATATACCATTTGACTCCTTCTGCCATTGCAAACAAATGAGTTTATAAACTGCATTTTCCACTGACTTCAGTATATCTGCAAACAGTAAAATATTTTGTTTGCGACCAGATAAACACTCACGCAAGATTTGTTTTGCGGGAATAATGCCTGCAGAATACATTATTCTTTTATAAAACTTGATCTATTTTAAGTCAAAATATTTATTCCTTTCAACGGGTTTTGAATGTTAGGGACAATTATATTTTACAGTTTTTTTTGTATAAATTTCTATAGAAACGCGTTTTGTCACTCAGACTGTAAGACAAATACATATGTTATGTGTTGTTACTATTAATATCGTAGAGATGACTTTTGCAAGTGGTTGCTATGCAACCATACAACCAATCAAAATAAAGTATGTAAATATATTCAGTGACCGAGTTGTTTGTGTTTATCCTGTTAGCACTCCTATTCAGGCACCACGACTTTGCCGTGGTGGGAGGTTGATTATGGCAAAAATTGCAACCATAGCTGATGTTTTATTGCTTTCTATAGAAATGGGACAATGAGACAAAATTTATGCTTACTTATCAGTAAACACTGTAAGTATAAAGAAAATGCTGCCTTCGGTGGTTCAATTGAGCTCAGCGCAAAGTATAGATTTTGCTTGTCTGATTTTCTATTTCAGTAAATGTCAAACGAGCGATAGTCCATGTAGAACAATCACTTTGTCCATGACAAACCACCAGAAATGCGAGTCCAAAATAACAGGTCAGGCCAAGCTAAGGTCAATCCGAATGAAATATTGATTGTTTTGTTTTTTATCATCAAACCACCTCCCTTAACAAACAAAAGCTGCAATGCAGGGATTACTAGTTTTCTTTGTTTTACTGTACTTTTCGCAAGGTAAGTATTATAAAATTGTGGTAACTCGCCAAATACTAAGACTTTAAAAGTTAGCTTCAGGTTTATGCAGTTAAGGTACAGTTTCAGGGATCGAAGAACTCGCTTCGAACAAACTGACAACTTCTTAGACTAAGGATAAAGAATTTTCCGCTTATATGATTTAATATCTCTTGATAACGAATGTTACAGCTTGAAATTTAATTTGAAAAGAATATGCAGCTTGCGGTAAAAAGCTGTAAACGTTGTGATTTTGATTTCAAAACTGGTTTATGGAAATATGTCAGATTCAAATAATAGAACCGTCTCTGGTGAAATGATTGTTATCTTGTATTAGTCTGTTAATCTTCGGTTACGGGGATTTATTGTTTCAAATTTTTAACTCCAAAAAATTTTTCGAACTGTTATTACAAATCAAAGCAACTGATAAGGGTAAATAGTTTACAAAAGTTAAAAACCAATTTGTAACTGTAAAATTTGTAAGCTTAAGTTTTGCAAGAAAACTACATGTCAAGAATCATAGCTATAGCAGCCAATCATCCAAACACTTATCGCTTATTTCTTGCTCTAAACTATATGAACTCTAGTCATAGTGCACATGAGCTAGCTTGCTTGCGCCTTCCCCACCCGCCCCGAATAGGGTTAAACGATGTCAAATCAATTTTAGGACGCCCCCTAAACCAAACTTAAAACCTAAACGGTAAATGATGATGATGCTAGCGAAATTATTATTTTTTACGGCAATCAGACAATAACGATAATAACAATGACAATGTGCTTTGTAACCAGTGGTGTTTGTTGATTTGAGGTTTACAATAAACAATATACCATCTGTCGAAACTGGTCCTGTATCATAATCTCTCTCGTAACAGAAATTTGTACTGTCACAAAGAGCGCGTGATTACTACTACTACTACTACTACTACTACTACTACTACTGCTACTACTACTACTACTACTACTACTACTACTACTACTACTACTACTTATACTACTACTACTACTACTTATACTACTACTACTACTACTACTACTACTACTACTACTACTACTAATACCACTACTACTAATAATAATAATAAAAATAGTAATAATAGTAAAAATAATAACATCTTTAACAGGTAAACAAAAGACTTAGTTAATAAGTTTGTAATATGAAATTTAAGTTAGGTAAACAAAAGACTTAGTTAATAATTTTGTAATATGAAATTTTACGGCGGCCCTTTACAAAAACTCGAGTATCTGTGGAATAAAGCTAAAAGGTGTAGCTTTCTTAATCTTTTTGAACACAAACTCAACACATGGACTCTTTATCTAGGTTTAGCTTACCAAAGCAATTTCATTCGAAACTGTCTTTCGACGCACAATCAGTACCGACAAAGGCACGGTGTGCCAGCGTTGCAGTGGTCAGCGGCATTAGCCGAAAGCGCACAGAAATGGGCCAATCATCTCGCAGCTATCGATCAAATGCAGCACGATGACTCCAGAACGCTAGGTGAAAACATATTTTTCATGTTCGGTGGAAATCCTCATGAAGCATGCCAGCGGGCCGTTAGGAACTGGTACGAGGAAGGCAAGAACTACGATTTTGAAAATGGTGGAGTGGACCCGAACACTAGTAAGTTTCAAGCTATTGAGCATGAGCGTTCTTCTATGGCGTAATAAACTCTTTGCGCATCTGGGGTCTCGTAGAAACAGCTAACTGATATATGAAAGCTATGCCAATATGGTAGAGGGTCTCCCAGAACCGCGTCCGTTTGAGGAGTGTTATTTCGTCCCTTTGTTCTCCTAGGAATACGACAAAGACTATGACAAAGACTATGACAAAAAATAAGATAATTTATGATATAAGATAAAATAAGTAATTTGGATTTACTTTTTTTCTCTACCATTAAACGATCAAATCTTGTCGGCTCATAGAGCACTTCAGCCAAGTTGTTTGGAATTCGACGAAAGAAGTTGGAGTTGGTACAGCTGAGAGCAAATCAAAGAACTTCTTTCTTGTCGCTCGCTATAGCCCCATGGGTAATGTGGAGGGTAGTTACAGTGACAATGTGTCCCCACCCCTTCCAGGTGAGTCTGCTCTTGCTTTTTATATACTCGTTATATACTGCTTTAAATAATCGTTATACACTTGGCAGTCAGATATCTTACCAACTGAGTCGTTATATAGCATTGTCACACAGAATACAATGACAAATGGGGTGCGTTCATTGTTCTGTCATTGTTCATTGTTCAACTATTTTGGTAGAATTAGGTTACAGTATTTCATGGTTTGGAACAAATATGGTCTGACCTCATGTTAGTTGGTTCATTACAAAGTACACTAACAGATTTCTATCAATATTCAGCATTTCTTTTACAATTACAAAAACATTTGTACGGAAACAATATCTGTATTTGAGATAATTTCTTGGTTAATTCAGTGATGTCCACAGCTTCGGTTTATATCATATACAGTTAATAAAGACGCGCCCTCAGTGGTAAATCCCAGCGGTGGTTCCAGCTCTTTCGATCCAACTACACAGCCAATACAAAGCAACCTTCCATCTTCTAAGACTTATACGAACGAAGCTGAATCAGACGTGTATGCGCAGGACCAACAGCCTCCTAAAGAAGATCTGGCTGCGAGTTCCTCTTCCTATCAAACTGCACCTGTGCTATTTACAGGCGCATATCCTCCTGCAGCTGGTAAAGCCTTCCAAGACCAACCACAAACCCATACTAAGAACAGTGTGAAGTATCAGACCAATGCAAACGGACCTCATAATGCTAATAGAAAGGTGACGGAAGTTCTCAAAGGGACAGCGTTACAACAAAAAAACCCAATACTTTCTAATCAGAAACAAATGACCGCAGACCTGCCGCCAACTCCTCCAGCTAAAGGTGAGTTGCTGGACAATCCTCGGAAGACGTCTTATGATAGGCTATAGTATACTGCCTCGCTAGTCTAGAATCGATAGAAGCCGAACGTTAGAAGATACTGTACCTCTTTCTGTCAGTGCAAAGAGAATGCTTATATGCAGCACATCACAACCAATGAGAAAGTAAGTGCTGCACTAAAGACGACAAGAGAAAAAGATTTTAAAACTAAAGATTAAAAGAAACTAAAGGCTTCATTCAGTTTAAAGAAGGCCTATATAAAAGTAGATTTTGTATCAATATCACTTTAATTTTTCCAAAAACTTCTTGCTTGACCTTAATGTTTACGTTGCCTCTTTTCTCCGAGTATCGTGCAGAAGTGCATCACAAAGTATTACTCATTACCGACAGACTTTGGATCCCTAAATTATATTCCTGAGAAGAAGAGAGTTTTGGTTTCAAGGACTATATAATATACAGACCTATACATGTTCTCGAGACAGATTGAGAACTTATTTTACGTTAGACCTGACGAGTCATTTTTGCTGTTTAGGAAAAGACTACAGGGTAGAAATAAAATTCACAACAATGACCTTCACAAATGGGATGAGTAGGGCCGGCAGCAGTGAATTCTTGGCAGTGAGGAACAACATCACCTACCCTGTAAGTGAAAAAAAAGGCGTTTTAAGCTTTTTGTTAATGAAAGTATTCATCTTGCCGCCTTCTCTTCCAGCTTGTAATAGAGACTTTAAGCACAAGCCATCCGTGTTGCTAGGGTGCCAACTGGAAATCAAAGATCAGTAGTTGATGCATACTTGCACAATGTCATGCGGCCGTGTTGATTGTCAGGGAGGTGAAAGCGTCTAAGCTGCCTTTGTAACGATCACTACGACCGCATGACACGTTAAGGTACGCATCAGTTACTGATATTTGATTTATGGTTGGCCCCCGTGGAAACACAGACAGCCTATGCTTAAGGTCTTTTATAGCTGATCTTTCACGACAAGAAAAATATCATACTTATGATAGCTACATTGAGCCTAGTAGTAAGCAGATCATACACACGGTGCTCCATCCACTGAACCAAGTTACAGGACCTGCTGCCCACGTGAGTTCCTGAAGCTCATTGGGTAGAGCGTCAGAGTGCCTTATCGGTTCGTAGGGACTCAGAAGTTTTTCCTTCTGAGAAAAAGAAGATGTAACAACTAGAAAAATTCTCTGACGTTGTTTATTTAAGGTGAAAACTTTAGCATTTTGATGATAAGTTAAGCCTTTTTTCTCAGATTCTTGATTTGTACGAAGATTACGATGATTTCCAAGAAGTACAACTCATGTCACTGAGGTATGTACGGTGGAGAATGAAAACTCACTTATAACCGTTATGAAATACAAGAGGGTTTGGCCAAGTAGATGGTCGTCCTCACACAGTGGGAACAAGCTAAGCGCAGCTATTACGTTTGTGCACGGCCAAAGAAAGTAACATATCATTATTTACCGCCGCTAGGTTAGCGCTGTCGGTGAGGCTTTTTAGTTGGTAAGTTTGTAGTGCAGGAAAGTAAGGCTCGATACGATGCCGGACCTTTACTCGGGGTCTTAAAATAACTTGGCAAAAGTGCAATCCTTGTCTCTACTGAACATCTGCAAACGGTTAGAGCTTTGTGTCGTCTCGGTAAGGACGTCAAAGTGTAAGAACCTGTTAGATTTTCCGACTACCCATGCAAGTAGTGAAAAAAATAAACCAAACTAAACTAGATCCTAGTTCAAAGTGTTGCGATTGTGGGATCTGGTGATGAAAAATCAGAGTATAGCACATAAAGTCAAACCTCTCTAAGACGGACATTTTCGGGACTTGCCTTAACTGTCCGTCTTAGAGAGGTGTCCGTCTTATAGGGACTTAAGTTAAATGACCGGCACGAAAAACTTGTGTTCGTTTTATAGAGGTGTCTGTCTTATCTCGGTGTCCGTCTTGAGGGATTCCGCTGCACTTAATAATGTGCGATATAGAGACAGCTAGTAAAATGGCCAAAAAGGTCCGAAGGAAGTAATCCTGTACTGAACTCTATTAATAGTTTGAGTCTGCGTGTTAGCAACCGTGGACAGCTGTTTTGGCCTTGTTGGGTCTCGTCAGCAGAACATAGATAACAAACAGGCTCGAATTCCAACAGAAAGGAATAAACAAAACTGTAAGCATTGCGCTACAGGGATCTGCAGGTTAGTGATGGAAAGTAACTTCTAATTATTTTTCATCATCTGCCAGATGATCAAATACACCAGACTATTGCTACATTAAGTTTCGAAAGATTACCTTGTAAAGACTCAGTGTAAAGACTCTTTCTTTTCGTAGGAGGAGAAAAGTCAATATATGGTTAAAAAAATTTTCTTCTTTCTTTTTACTGCATAGGAGCGGCAGTGTGATTGCTCTGCTAGGTTTAATCTTCAGTAGTAGGGGCCAAGGTCATCTGGATCTCTTAACAAACGCAATCAAATCAGGAAAACTTGGTAGTTTTGCAGTAGACAAAACTTACATCTCTGCAGGTAGGACTCTTGAAAGTAAAGAATGTTGTTTTCAAAAATGCCTTTCGATCAGCAGCTAGTTCGATTATAAAAAAATGCATAATAATGGTTTTACTGTGATTAAATCGAAAATGCCTGGTGGCTTAAATGTTATTAACTGCACTTTACGTTTAGAAACTCAATTATTAACTGTTTATACATCTCAACGTGAAACTCGTATCTGCAATCATTGGTTAGAATCTAAGCTAACGTATTTTTTTCCTTTTACGACTGCTATGATTTTTTTGGTCACGTTTAAATTTTAAACATTGGCTGGAATTTTTTCTCATTCTTGTAAAAGTGACTTATAGTGTTAAAACGTTTGTTTTGAAATGATTTAACATGGGTAAAAATTCAAGGTGTTATTGTTTCTGTTTTGGAATAAATGCAATTGAAATGAGCTTATATATTATAAAGCTTGTTACAATCGCTACGATCTGTGCTGCAAAAGTTGTAATTTTTGTTTTCACGCACTCCCCAGAGATTCCAAAGACAAGAGACGAAGCGGCCAAAGTAGTGCCGACACAAAAAATTATTTTGTTCAGGGGCACTAACGTGGCCACTATAACATAAGATGAAAACTGGTAATAAGTAGGTGATTTAGTAACTACAACTCTTTTGAACCACCAGCCGCCTTACCAGATGGATACCTCAAACTCACCCTTCCAGCTCAACCTCCATCGGGCAACGCGTGTCCACAGCCATGCTCGAGACCAACAGAGTGCTTCCCCCATGGATGCTCGGTGGAATGCTGTTCTTTCAGCGCCACTCCCCAGTCCCTCCTTCCCCTTACGACACAGTGTCCGAGCTACTGTGGCACCAGTTGCCATTCACAGTGCCCGAGTGGATGCTGCACTCCCACAGAACAATATGCCTCTCAACAACAACCTTCATACCTCTCACCCGTCCTTTCTCCACTCCCAACAAGCTGTCCGGCAACCTGTCCGTTTTCGTGCTACCCACAATGCAATCCACAATGCTGTAGTACTCCTACTACTCCGGTACAGTGCCCGTCATACTGTCCAGCGGTTTGCCGCTCGTACTGCACAGCTCAGTGTTGCGCTGCAGGGTTGGCCAAGAAATCAGATCGTTTGTCTCGTCTCAGAGCCTTGTACCTTCAGCGTCGAGTGTTAATGGCAAACGCCGCTAGGACTGCACACTCAGGACGTCATAGTAAAAGAAACGGTGCTCTGTAAATAGGAACTTATTAGTAAAACAAGTTTTACAGATCTAACGGATCAGATATCTTTCAGCACAGCCCACCAAAGTTCAACGTTGTTCGCTACGAACATTCAGTGGCAGACTTTAAAAGAGACTTGGTTTTAAACTTAATTAAGCCATCTTGCATAGCAACAGACTTATATTCCTCTAGATTTCATAGTTTAAGTATTGCTTTTATAGATAAATATTATACAAACTGTCTTTTTAGGCTGACTTTTCATGTAAGACTTCCCTTATTTGGATTGCCCCTGACAATTACTAGTTCTTAATTTTGAGCTTAGGAGACCTTTGGAAAAACGCAGCTCAGCTCTTTTGAACGATAGAAGCTTGCATTGATAATAAGCCAATCTTTCTACTGAAATGGCAGTGAAATCTAGTGCTAAGTTTGTTTTGTTTTCAATGCAAAATGAAATGAAAATTAAGAAACTACCCTGAATTGTGTAAACAACCAATGTGAGGAGAATTGTCTCAGACGTATATGGCCAGTAATGCAACGATGTAAGAGTTTGTTCTCTTCTTATACAGATCACGTATTTTCTGGCCTAGAAGATTACTTACTTACCCAAACAGAGACGAAAGCGTAATGATACGACAGGTAGTAATAAACCCCTTTGTTAGCCAGATGAAAACAACAATACAATACAGCTCTAAAGTTTTCTTATTGATGAAGATGAACTAGTTTGTAAAACTCCTACAACCAGGAAAAAAGGGATGAGTTTAGTTTTAACTAACAATAGACTTATTCTGCTTGTCAGTAACGTGACCTGAATTTGGTTTAAAGCGCTGGAGGCGAACAGTAGTGATGCAGGAGATGCAGGAAGGTTATTTAGACAAAAGAGCTGCGTTATTTGCTTCGACGTTTAAGAAACGGAATCGAAAAACATTTCAGAGGTTTTGGAATGGACAAGCAGCACATCTCAATCGTTTCTTTTCTACTGGAGGCGGGAGATCTTTAATTTTCTTACCTCTTTCAACTTTTTGTTCTTCTGGAAATTATGAAAGGAAAAATCCTCTGTTATCAAAAACGTTAAAACACGCAAAAATAATGGACTTTTGTTCAAAATATTGCGTCTCTTGGTATGTTGTTTATCAAATTCAGCGCCATGTGACAGACTAACAGGCTTTGGTCTACTTTGATACATTATTTAATTCAATTAAGCTTATAACAACTACACCTGAACCACGTAGTTGGACACACATTTGTCTTTAGAAGTGTTAACAGTAGCCTTTGAGGCATAAATGCAAGACTGAATTCATCCTACCAGTTAGCGTGCACCTGGTTAAAGACCCCAATGAATTTATGCATGTATCTGACATGATTTAACTTGAACCTCATTAAAGCCCCATTACATCAGTGTATGAGCTTGATGCGTTTTTCAAATAGTCTGAATTAAGGTTTATGTCTGAATTCGTGTACTCGAGAAAATGTAAGAAGGGGACGATTTCAAATGAAATTCATCTAGGATTATTTTGCAAAAAGGGACAGACTGCGCTGCGAGTGAATAGTACCCCAAACAACATCAGCATAAAAGAAGGTGGCGTTAAGTGTGAAGTCGTTTTTTTCAAACCCGTCAACAAGAACGCGTTTCAAGAAAGGAACAGGGATTGGTTGTTAGTTATTAGGCTTCTGCAAAGTCCTCTACATGCATGCAACCTTCTTGGTCAATTGGTCAACTATATTACTTCCACATATATATAACATAGTTGATTTCCTGGAAGACGTTAATTTCATGCAAGTTGCTTGCAATCATCTGTAGTATGCAACAAAACCGGTGGCAAGTGGTATAAGTTAAGATAAAATGCTAAATGCACGGTGTTTTTTGAGAATTTGCTAAAATAATTTGAAATTATAAATATTTGAATGATTGCTGGAAAATGCCTCGGACAACCGTTTGCCATTGTCAATAGTTTACAACAAACCTTCGTCGTTTCCTACTGACGATGGCAATCGAGTTGCCGTTACAGCATAACTTCTGAAAGCATCGTCCATAACCAGAAATCACCTGCATTTAATAATTTCTATGATTGTTAAGTTTTCTCTGTCGATCTTGGTTGACAAGAAAATGAAAGGAACAGTAAATATTATCGAAAATATTAAGAGAAGAATCCTTTGACTCGGGGGCCTGGGCACAAAGCAATCTTTCTGCGCG